>PVIC010002577.1:36417-76208 GCA_004025085.1 Thryonomys swinderianus
TCAGGCTGGCCCTGAGCTCACTATGGTGCCCAGGCAAGCCGCCGCGAACTCAGCAATCCTCCCGTCTCTGCCTCCCGAGTGCTGGGATTACAGGCGTGAGCCACCACGCCCAGCATTATATGTGGTAACCGGGGATTGAACTCAGGTCCTTATGCTTGCGAGGCAGGCGCCGGAACCACTGAGCTAACCCTCCGGCCCTATCCCAGGAATCTTATGTAATTCATTGACTAAAACAAAGCAAGACATCAGGCTAATTCCACAATAGTATGAACATACAAACTTTTTTTTTCTTTCTTTCTTTTGAGACAGGGTCTTGCTTTGTATTTCAGGCTGGCTCTGAGCTCACTATGTAGCCCAGGCAAGCCTGAACTCAGCGATCCTCCTGTCTCTGCCTCCCGAGTGCTGGGATGACAGGTGTGAGCCACCACGCCTGGCACTGTGGTATGTGGTATTGATTGCTGGTGGGAGTGAGTCTCCACGCCCAGCATTCTATGTGGTTACCGGGGATCGAACTCAGGACCTTGCGCTTGTGAGGCAGGCGCTGGAACCACTGAGCTAACCCTCCAGCCCTGAACATACAAACTTTTCAATCTTGGTTTATTTCTCCCTGCTATTTCCCATTTAGGCAAATTCACTAAAAGATTCTTTATTAGTCTTCATTTCCTCTCTTGTGGTTAACTTCTACAACTGCAGCTGCAAGACAGGCACAGCACCAATGAGCTACATCTCCTGCTCTGAACTTCCATAAAATTTCAATGTGAATAAAACAGTAGGTATAAACTTAAGCCTAACCATCACCCAACTGCAAAGCTCATATCCTATGTTCATCAAAGCTCTGTTATGGATGAAGCAGACCTAGAGAGGTAAGCACTTCACCCAAGGTCATGCTGAGAGCCACAGGCTGGGACTGGAAACTGACTGTAAGTTTTCCCACTTAAAATTTGCCCTCTAGTAGAACAGAGGTTTCAAGCAATACAAGTCTATGTATTTATTGACCTTTTAAATTAGTGTACACTTTTCTGTCTCTTGAATCAACAGAAACAAACATAGGTAAAATATCTCAATACTTAGGATTTATAGGGAAAAGGTTGGGATATGGAAAAAGGATCTGAGTAGATCAAATATAGAGATGCCATTTCTTATCTCCTTTTACAACTTGCCACAGCAGTGCTCGCTTTGGCAGCACATATACTAAAACTTGCCACAGTGTTTTTTGGAAAATAGATAAAGATCAAGGTTCAGTAAAGCTATTACTCGGGGCTTCTCAAAATGTTTGTTTCTAAACTAAAAATTCAGTTTAAAAATCTGTTCTGTCACTGAAAAATCTATAAAGCGCGCACAGCTAGCCAACAAACCTGCACTGGTCAATGTGGCCTCCCTATACCCTACAGCCCTTAAAGACAGGGCTGAGACCCTCATCTGTCCGTGGCCTTGCTCAACACAGAACAGGGCCCAGACACTGCGGAGCGCGCGCAGCTGAGAGCAAGCCTGGGACCAGCAGTCTCATCACGGGAACAGTTTGCAGCAGCAACGCTGCCACCTGGAGATGAGTGATGGTGAAAGACAGTGAAAGGAAACCATTATTGCTTCTATCTTTGACAATACTGCACAAGAGAAGGACAGACAACTAAGACTATTCTTTCTCCTCCACAAGAAAAACTCTAGAGGGGAAAATAAAAGAAGGAATGTAATTAAAATCACCTTCATCTAAGTCCAACCATTACGACATTTAGACTGTGATAGTAGAGAGTCCTAAGTACTTCTTGTCAAGTTAGGGGTAGAAACCAAATCATGACAGGAGATAATACTACTTCAGGTATAATCGTCTGGAAATACAGGTATGTTTAACTCTGAATTGATAGATGACAATGAAAGTGTGTCCTATGCGAGGCCCAGAGTCCCCTAGTACAGGGGAGGAAAAAAATCCAACTCTAGTGTCGTGATACTGGCTGTCATAGCACTCTGAAAGGCTGAAACAGGAGAATCTCAAAGGAGAGCCTATCCCCAACCATTTAGCCACTATGGGATACTGTCTATGTGAATAAACAGGTAAAAAAAAAAAAAAAAAAGGTGGAGTTGATAGTTCAATTTCCAATAGCATGGGAGAAAAAGTGTAGCCTTTTAAGTATAGCCTCATTATTTATGATTAATCTTATTTTGCAGAACCCACATGAAAAACAAGACTACAAACCACTCATGTCTACCATGCTGCAGTTATTCCAAACAGCAAGTTTTACTCATTATTTACTATATGCTACGCACTGTGTGAAGTAGCTCATGTAATGTACATTTAATCCACCCAAACCCACGCCACGGGGATTATCCCCCATTTATAAAGGCCTTTTAAACTGAGGCACAGGTTGGTTAAGGAATTTGTTCATGAAATTTATATCCAAATAAGGCTGAGATCTTTTCAAATTTCTGAAAAATTAGCGTTAACATTTATGAATATGAAATACATCTACAGCAATTAGAATTCTAATTGCAGCTTAAAATGTTATTGTTCACAGAACCACAGATCATACAATTAACTGTTAACTGACGTTCAAAGCTTCAAAAGCACGAGTAATACCACAACAGGATAGCTTTAAATTTTATTCCTCTGAGAGGCTTCTGAGGCCAAGTCTGAATTGTGGGACGGGTCTCTTTTAAAGCTGATATACTACTTCTACTGAGGGCCATATCTTACCAGCAAAACTACCAAAGAATAAAAACTAGCACCTCTCACTTCAATTTTCCCCGGTTTCCTTAGTTTTTTTTTTTCACTTACAAATCTAATACTACAAATGGTGTTTTCAGCAACAAACTCAAGAGCGAATGTTACTAATTTCTACAAGTTACAAACTTGTGCGATTAAGTACTCTGAACATATCAGCAAGAATTTGACAACTTAAAATGTTTATGCTCCGGGCCATCTGTTCCGGGTTCCTCTCAGTACCTCTAGGTAACAGAACGACTCCTTTCAAAGGCGTGAGCAATTAAGTCCCCACAGATAGACACAGGCAAACACGGAGAGCCACAAGCCGCTCGGCAGGACCCCCAGCTGCTCGTTCTGGTTGCGTGACGTGCTCTAAACTTAAGGATAGGAGGTCACGTCCTACGACGCTCAGGATCCCCTTTCCCAGCGGACGGCGTGAAGGGCGGAAAGCAGCCCGCACCGCGGTCAGGCAGAGGACGCGCGCCGCGAGGCCGGACTCTAACGGGGCGTCGCGAGGGACCGGACCGCGCGGCCGCGAAGGGGGCGGACGCCAGGGCGCGGGACCACCGCGCGGCGACCCCGGGGCGGGCACGCAGAGCGGCGCGGCGCGGCGCGTCACGTGGGGAGGGCGCTACGGGAGCCGAGAGGGGCGCGGGCGCGGGGTCTGCGCGGCGGCCGGGGACGCGCGGTACTCACACGAGTCGCGGACTCTTCTTTCCCTGAGCTGGTGACGGGGGCTTCGCGGCCAGGGGCTGCTGCCCGGGGCCGTCGGCAGGCCTGGCGCTGGGGCTGCTCCTCCGCCGGCGGGGGTACTCGGCCTTCCTCCGGCGGGACACAGCGGCGGCGGCGGCCCGGCCCCGGTCCCGGCCGCCCCTCAGCACGCGGCTGCTCGTGGTCCCCGCGGAAGCCGCCGCCGCTGAGGGCGGTTGCTGGGGTTCCTCCGGACCCGCCTTGGCCGCCTCTCCCCCTTCCTGGTCCTGCTGTTCCGGGGGGCTCGGCTCCTCCGTCTCCCCCGGCATCGGGGCTCGCCCGTCCCCCACCCCCTCGTCCCGGGCGGCGGAGGCGGAGGCAGCGGCCGCCGCGACGCTGCACCCCCCGCCCCCCTCGCCTCCCGGAGTGCCCGGCTCACTCTCACCCTGAGCGCCTCTCCCCCCTCCCCTCCGCCCGCGCCCAGGGCGGCCCCCCCCGCCCCCTGCCACTCAAGGCCCGCGACGGCCGGCGGAGCGCGCGCGCGCCCGCCGCAGACGCTCGGCGGACCAATGGGAGAGGAGGCGAGGTCACTTGGCGCCGCCCCTCACGGTTTCACACGCAGCGACGTACACCCCGCCTTCGGCCAATCAGGGAACAGCTCCGAGGGAGCGCGCGAGGTTTCCTTCCCCGCGCACCCGTTCTCACCGTTAAACGGCTGCGTCTCGCGACAATCCCAAAGTGACCTTTTCCCCTCCTCCGGAGTTCAACGCGCGATAGGGGCAGTGGGAGGGGCAGGGCTGGCGAGGGAGGTGGGTGGGAAGGAAACGCACCTCTTTCCCCGCCTCGTGCGCGCCCTGGGCCGGATGCGCGCGCACCTGCCTCCCTAAGGAGCCGCTATTAGCACAGGGGCTCTTTCTACGCTTCCTTAGGCCGCAGAAGTAGCCTGAGCGTTCTTCCGCCTCCAACCTGACCCCACTTCCCTGCCTCTGGCCTTTGTGTCCCCAGCGACGCCAGCACTTGCGGGGAGAAGGGGGAAAATTTTTTGAGTTGTCGCTTCTCCTTTAAGAAAAAAAGCTCCGTGGGCTGCCGGATGAAAGTCTCTGAAAAAATGGCGGCCGAGGAACAGAGGCGGGGTTGTGGGGGCCGCGAGGGCCCGCCTTTTCGCGCATGCGCATGAGCAGCCTCGCCAAGCGCATCCTGGGAGGTGAAGTCCGACTCAGCGACCGAAGGCGGAGGCGGAGAGGACGTTGGGAGTTTTGGGCCACTTTCTCCACGGGAAACGTAGTTCATCTCTGCAGTCAGGAGGGTGGAAAACACTTTCCAGGGAGGCGGTGTTTCCGGGTTAGGCCAGCGCGCTGCGTACGTCGGGAACAAACGTTGAGCCAGTTGCTCGCTTGGATGGCCTGAGGGGGTTATGCGACTTTTTTGTAGTTTTTATTTGGCATCGTTTTCGCTTTCCCGGGGGGGCTGGGTGGGTGGGCGCATCATAGTCCTCACTGACCTTGGTGGTGATCGGTGACCCCCCTCTGCGGCCGACCGGCCCGCTCTTCGCCTTGCGAGCCTGCGTCTGGCCGTCTCCCAGGGGCCAGGGAGCTCAGTCCTCAGCTTCCGGGCGTCCCCGGGGCCGAGCCCAGCGCCCACTGCGCTGCTCCGTGCGGGGCACCGAGTGGGACGGGCCGACACGATGCTCTCCGTTGCGTGCGGCGCGGCCTGAGGGACCCTGCGGGGCGTGGGCGTGACTCGCGTGACCGCTGCCCCGAGGCCGGGCTCGCCCGAGCGCTCCCGCCCCGCGTCGGCTCCGGCGGTGTGTAAGTGTCTCCGCAGCACCGGAAGCGCGGTCTGGAGAACAGCGTCGTCAGAATCGCCCTCCCGCCCACCCCCTCGCGTGTGCGACCACGTTGCCTTGCTGATGTGTCACGGGAGTCTCCGTCTGCTGGTCTCTGTCCACTGGGCCGTCCTGTGGGCCTCTCCGTTCCTTTCTTTCGCCCGTTCTAATCGAAGGACGACCTGAAAATAATGTTCTTTACACTACAGTATCAACTGTCCGGAATCAAAATCTTCCGAAGGGAGAGAAGGGGAACAAGATGTGAGGGTCCGGTTATAAATTTCATGTTAATGATTAAACTGAACAATTCTTGAAGTACAGTTTTCGTTCTAGTGTTCTGACTCAATTACTGCCTCAGGTTAGGAAGATGTTTTATATTCTACACTGCAGTTTGCTCTTTCATAGGGTTAATCTCATTTTCAGTTGCAAAAATTGTTTGGCACAGCGTCAGTGGGAATTTTTCCAAACTTTGCAGTGATCCAAACTTTGGCTCAGTACTGACATCCAATGGCTGCTTAAAGTAATACAAAGGGATCTTTTTTTTTTTTTTTTTTTTAAAGATCTAAGAGACTTCATTGAATGGAAAAAGAAAGTTTTTTTAAAAAAGGCTCCAATGTATTATTGTAGAGGAAAGACCACAAGTTTTCACATTCAATTGAAGTGTGAATTATAGTGGTAGCCAAGCTGCTTGTTCTGTTCTTTTAGCAAATTCCTCCTTGAGCCTATTTCACCACTGCTAAAAATAGGATTAAATGTATTTTGTGAGCCATTATTACAGTTCTTTAGGTACTGTTTGCTTACACAAGCCTGTTGTAAACGCTTTATTTCATTCAAGATTAATCAACTCAGTGGTAAAATAGGTTAACTAGCCTTCGTGTCACTTTTTACAGAACTGCCACAATGCTATACATACAGCCAAGGGCTACACTTAATTCACCTTAAACTTTCTGGTTTTATTCCTCTTCAGCCACAGATGTTTTCATTTTAGGGCACTGAATAAACCAGCACCTAAGAATCTGAATGCAAAACCACTTCCACCCTGCTTTAAAAGGAGTTAAAAATCTATACAGGAAAGCAAATAAGCATAATTTCTGAATCCCTAAGCAAAGATGCGAGATGAACTGGGTGCTGGTGAACCCTCACGGGAAGCCTGGGGGAGTATGCGTCCAGGGCCTCCGCTGCACAGGAGTACGAGGGCGGGAGCTCAGGCACCGTGGGTAGCTACACCTAGAAAGAACCGCAAGTGACAATCTGGACTTTTTATGGACTCAACATGAATTCTGGAACATGATAGGGGCTCAAACTCTAAAATTAATTTTGAATCTTTATTATTCCGACCAGTGCACTACCACAACTTAAATCTCACAGCTTAACTTTGTATAGCAGCCCCATCTTAAAAACCACAGCTTACCCCCCTAAAAAACTCAAGAGAGGAAGTGCTAGGCAAATACAGGAACCAGAAAGGGTTCTAAAGGCTGCTTTGCACCGTCTCATTCAGTTCCTCCGCAGGCGTCGTCCTCCTCGCTTCATTGGGAAACAGTTGGTCACAACCCGGAGACCAGAGCATCTTAAGTGCGGGGCGATGGAGGAGCTGGGTGAGTGAGGATCTTCTTGAAGAGACTCAGGGTGAAGACATAGTGACTATCTCCATGCATGGTGGGATGTGCTTGGATTCAGAGTGAGGGCCGTGCTGGAATATTCTATTTTTACTTCTAACTTTGGCCCAACCTTAAGTGAGGCATGAGGGACTATGATCGAAGGAACTGTGAGCTCACTGTTTGCTGTGGGTACAATACGCAGAGAGTGTGGTACTGACCTCAGAATAAACTCTCCAGAAAGTGCTGGTCCAGAAGTCTGCTCGTTGCAAAGTGCTTTTCGCACTGAACTGGGATTGAAATTGTTTTATTATGGTCATTTATATTTGCTCCCTTGGGAGCTACTGGAGATCATAGGATGACTACACATCTGGCCAGCTGTGGTTTGGGGAGAATATGTAAGGGAGCAGAGAAAGCATGCTAGCAAGGAGTGACATAGAAATACGAAAATAGAGGCTCTGCAGAGGCTGGAAGAAGGCCAAGGGGGCCTCACTTGTTCCGTGGTCTAGGGTTAAATCAAGGAGGCGCAGGGCTGTACTTTCAGGGATTTGCTTCTGAGCTTTCTATGTGGAGTACTGAAAGAGCAGAATGGCATGACCTGAAAATACTGTGCCTCCTTCCACTTTAAGGCCATTTGGAAGCCAGTTGTGGAACTCCTGGCTGCGCGACTCCAAACTCCGCAGTCAGTTTGTCGCTCTTGGAACGCCTTCTCTCTATGCTGCCAGTGTTTTTCTTGCTGGCATCCTCAACCTGGGCGACTAACTTTTGCCCAGTATTCTAGCTGTGTTACCTCCACAGTGATCGGGTTTGTATGTATCGGTGGAGAAGTCAAGAATACAAACAACAAGAGAAAAACCTGGCTGCACTTTGACTTTTCGTTTTGATATGAGCGCTGGAGAAAGAGAGGAAAAATGAAGGCAAATCAGGAGGAAAGACCTGTTGTTAATGAGCAGAAAGTGTCAATGTTTAATAAATACTGAACCGTTTTGAAAGTAAAAATATACTTCAAAATTAGGACAAATTCTATTTTGGAGTTAGGGTTAATCTTATCCTTACTTGAGTGTTACAGGAATTTGCATCTGAGTTTCACCAGAGTCTAACTCTTTTTTTTATTTTAGAGTACCAAATTTTTATGTAGATAATTAAGAGGACTGGTACTTATTCAGTGACATAGTCTAAAACTAGATAGTTTGTACAAATGTTATTCATTTCACTATTTTCAGAAATCCTCTAAGTAGGTGTAATCCACCTTTTATAAACATGAAAGAAACAGGCAAAAGTCACGTGTCCAGTGTTGGGAGCATCTCACACCAAACCCACCTACACTACAAGGTGTTCTCCTCTATGAGAAGTGTGCTTCTTCAGGTGTTCTGGCCAGTGGAATAATGAAGCCTTAAAAAAATGAGTATTTTGCTGGGCGTGGTGGCTCACGCCTGTCATCCCAGCACTTGGGAGGCAGAGACAGGAGGATTGCTGAGTTCGAGGCTTGCCTGGGCTACATAGTGAGCTCAGGGCCAGCCTGAAATACAAAGCGAGACCCTGTCTCAAACAAACAAAAAAAAGAGATGAGTACTTTTTGCATTTTCTGGGCAGGATACATGCCACAGAAACATTATGCAGAAATGTAGAAGGTGCCAAGCACCCTGGAAGCTAACATGTGTGTCGATTATCCAGTCAACTCCATCTCAGGGTGTTGACGTCTGCACTTGGCTTTTTCAAATTACCAGCCCAGGGACTGTCGTCAAGTCTTGGGGAAGATTTCTCTTCCTACCTACAAAGACGTAGCATGGGGGAGAGGTTGGCTCCTGTGAACAAACTTTCTCTCTGAAGTACTGTCTTGGAGGTTAATAGTTTGGACCTACCCAGAATATGCCTTACATGGTGATGACAGATTAAAAAAAAAAAGGCCAGGAACAGGGCACAGCTCTGAACGAAATCACTACATCCTGATCAGTGGAAACCCCCCAAGAGCTCACTACACTCCTTTCTTGTGAATGTTGATATTTGATTTTCACAGGTGCAGAATTAGGGAGAAGGACAGTAGTTTTCGGTCGAGTACTATCACCCCAGGAAAATTGTCTGTCATACTGGGATGAGTCATCTTCAAATTATAGAAATCTGGCCAAAGACACAGCCTCAGGGTGCTGACGATGTGCGTTCATAGAAGCAGGAAGACAAAGACGGGTGTGCTCATGATCTTTGGAAGGACGGTTCTAAGGACTTCGGCTAGCTGACGGTTCTGAGGGTGACCTCACGCTCTGCGGCATGCTCGCCCTCTTGCCACGGTTTTTATTTAAATTGCTTTTCATTAGCATAGAAGGTCAGTGACTTCCAGTCTCCTTCCAGTTGGAAAGAGACCTAGAGAAATAAAGAGTTTCAATTTTGAAGGGATAGAGTAAAATTACAGAGAGCCCACCTCTCCTCCATGCTATGTCTTTGTAGGTATGAAGAGAAATCTTCCCCAAGAGGTACAGAGTAAAAGTATATAAATACAGAGTAAAATATATAAAAATATATATTCTGAATTTTAAGACAGTATGGCTAATAAAATTCTGGGATAAAAGTTTTACTTTCTTAGTTTTTTTTCCTTTCTTAAAAAAAACTTTCCAGAGTTTTAAAACATGTAACTAGAGTAAAATAATTCATATCTGATATCTGATCTGATACATTTCTCATCATTTTTGATCAATCATCAACTCTTAACAATCTTATTTTATATATAATATCTATTCTTCCAACCTTGTACTGTTTTAAAACAATTTCAGATATTATATTATTTCATCTATAAATATTTTAGCATTAACCTCTAACATAAATATATATTTATACAAATAACCACAATATCAGCATCACATACAAGTGGCCTTAGAAGTAATTCCTTAATATCATGAAATACTATTACCATACCTAAAATAAATGAACTGTATTTAATATTGACTAATCAGTGTTCAGTAATCTTATTTCATTTTTTCAACTTTAATAATCTAAATAAACCTTGTACATTAAAATTAGTTACTAACCTTTTAAATGTTTTAACCTAGAGACACCACTTCCATCTTTTTTAGTTATTACAATTTATTCACTCAAGAATAATTGAATCCAGTCAGGTGTGGTGGCTTGTGCCTCTAATTCCAGCACTCAGGAGGCAGAGGCAGGAGGATTGCTGTGAGTTCGAAGCTAACCTGGGCTACATAGTGAGTTTAGGGTCAGCCTTAACTACAAAGTGAGACCCTGTCTCAAAAAAAGAAGAAAAAAAAATCAGTTCAAATTGCTTAACCACAAAGTAGTGCATAAAAGTCAACATTTTTGTGTTACAGATGAGAGAAAGTTCTACAAAGATTTTCTCTGAAAACATGATTAGATGTTATGCCATTAAGAAACACCCATCATCCCAAAATCTGAAATAAGTGGATTATTTTCCTTATCTGAAATCTTCAGAATGAGGAAGATGTTTACACATAATATAATCCAATTTTTTGTAAACTTAAAACCTAACGTGCGGTTTAAAAAAATCCAACACAGACCCATTTCTGGGTCTCGACTTACAGTTAAAAATGTTTTCTAAAGCAGAGAGTGGTCATGGGCAAGGGGACGCAGAGAGCCTGTGTGCGGCGGGGCCTCGCGCTTCAGCCGTCCGGGTGTTCAGGGGCTGGGATCAGGCAGCCCAGAGTCAAGTCCTGGGTCTGCTTCTCGGAGCTGATGCACGTTACTTATTTATTGATTTTGTCTCTTTCTTAATGTACAGAATCAGAGCAGTGTTATCATTTGCCTCAACTGGGTCAGGATAGTTCAGTGAAGTGTGCAAACTCCTCAACATTGTGACTAGTATTACTATTTTTTATTATTGATTTTATTACAACAGAGGAGCTCGTATGTTTGTAAGTCCATTGACTTTTCCAAAGAAAATTCTAAGAGAACAAAGTGCCAACTGTTTGGGTTGCCACATCGCACTTTGCTTTGGAACAGTTCCGTTTTCTCTCCAGCTCCCTTCTCACTCTCTACACTAAAAGTTAGGCTACTCATACAGTATTTTGAAAATTGTGTAATGTATTTGGGATAATTCTTGAGATGTAGGACAAAAATGTGAGGGTTAATGATGTGTTATTTCCCTCATATATTTTGAAAAAATGATAATAAAACAACTTAAATTTTTCGGATACGAATTATATTTAGGATTTACTTTTTCTCTAATTGGAGATCTTTGAGTGAACTACTGGACATGACAGATTAAAAAATAATATTGACAACATAGCCGGGCGTGGTGGCTCACGCCTGTCATCCCAACACTTGGCAGGCAGAGGCAGGAGGATTGCTGAGTTCGAGGCTTGCCTGGGCCACACAGCGAGCTCAGGGCCAGCCTGAAGTACAAAGCGAGACCCTGTCTCAAAAAAAAAAAAAAAAAAAATTGACAATATAGAAGTTAAATTCCAGAGTGAATCTATGACCTTGAATACAACCACAGGAAAGAGACACACAATATAATATAAAATAAAGATAGTAAATACCTCCTAGTAAAATTGGCCATGCTCTTGAAGTAAAATAAGAGGAAGAGGGAAAAGTAGAGGGACTGCCCGCCGCTTTGCTCCGGAGAAGGACTCGACGGAGCTCGGCGGGACGGTGAAGGGACGGGGCGGGGGCTTCCGCAGCGCCTTAGGGGCCTCTCGTCTCTCACGACACAGACGCGCTGCTGGAGGAGCTGGAGCGCTCCGGCCTCCGGGACAGGGCCGAGGACCCGGCCCCAGCCGCCGCCCGGGGCCAGCGGGCCACGCTGGACGGCGACCCGGGCGGGACTCCCCGGGCCCCGCCCGCTCGGAGCGACACAGGCCCCGCCAAGGTAACTTCCCCGTGTCTTCGGCGTCTTCCGCGCGGCCGGCGGGTCTTCCCGGGGGACCCCTCCGCGGCGCCCGGCCCAGACCTGTGTTCTGTGGGGGAGCCCGGAAACCCGCAGCGACCACAGCAGTCCAGGGAACCGACTCCCAGCAAACGGGAGGAAACGATGTATTTTAAGCCCGGCCCCAGAGGCCATCGTGCTGATTCCCGGGTGGGTGAAAGCCGCCAGGGGGTCTCGCTGATGAGCGTGGCCGCTTCCTGGGGCTAAGTGGGCACGAACCCGGTGGCAAGAAAGCTGCTTGATGAGGGGGAAGCGTAGGAGAGGAACCGAGGAGGCGCCCTTCACTCGAGGGGTTTCTGGCTCCCACGCGCTCCCTGACCCTGGGTTCCCGCAGGGAGCAGCAGCACAGCGGCCGAGTCACTGCAGGCTCCTCCGCCTGTTCCTCCCGAGCACGCCCCGCTGTGTCTACCAGCTGTCGTCCGTGTCCTCGCTGCCCGTCACAGGACGGCTGCGCAGCGCACCCTGCCCTCGCCCTCGCCCTCGCCCTCGCCCACTGCAGTCTGTGCTCAGCAGAGATCCAGGGTGATCTATAAAAGATAAACGAGCCGGGCGTGGCGGCTCACGCCTGTCATCCCAGCACTCGGGAGCCAGAGGCAGGAGGACTGCTGAGTTCGAGGCTTACCTAGCTACTTAGTGAGCTCAGGGCCAGCCTGAACTGCAAAGTGAGACCCTGTCTCACAACAAAAAAAAAGATAAGCCAGACTGCCATTATTCCACCAAAAGTCCCACAGCATCTTCTTATCTCATAAACTTTGTGGGTGGCCATGGGTTCTGGTTTACACCGACCGGCATTTTTGGGCACCCATGACTTCCTTTTTACTCCAAATCTGCAATTTTTTAAAAAAGCTTTCTTATTAGTATTTGCATCAACATAGCCAACATGGCCTAACAGACATTTGGTTCTTCTAGCTTCTTTCAGAGTTCTTTTATGATGGCTCATCGCAAAATGTGACTCATGATAATTCGTCTCTTCCCTGATCTCGTTCGGGCGAAAGCTAACCATCAACATCTTCTCGCAGACGATGTACAGGACGTTGGCTCCTAAAGCTTAGCAATGACTGCTCTGGTCTTAGATGGGGCAGAAACACGTTTGAGGCCTTTTCTGCTGCTAGGCTCTCGGGGCCCCGGCCACCGGCCTGCCGTGCTCTGTGCCGTGTCCGTAAGGAAGGCGGGGAAATGGGGCTAAGGTCCCACACATGATATGTAGACGCAGAGGCTCCGCCTTCTTGCCAGAGACGAGTGTAATCTGAACATTCCCGTTAAAGCAGTTTTATTCTTGTGTTGTGTGTGAAATTCTAAGTATTTATTTCATAGTACTTTAGACTTTTGATAATCCCCTTCACTGGCTAACACCAAAACCAAAACTTCGCGTTTTATTTTTAAAGAAGTTGACAAAGGTGTAACTTGCACAAAATGCTCAGTAAGTTTTGCCCACTCACCACAGGAGGAAAAGAGACAGCCGTGGCTCTGAAAACTAGGAGGCACAGATGGGGGAATTCGAAGAATCAGCCTCCCTGTCACCAGTCAGTTTTTCACTTTACAAGAATGTGCTTGGGGAAGGCAGTTCCACAAACACAGCACCCCGAGTGTGCCCCCTTCGCCGTGAAGCAAGCTCTCCATTTCTGTCCCGTGACTTCCCTCCTCTAGGTTAATAGCTTGTTCCGGTGCCAGGCGGCCCTGGGCTTGCAAATACAATGAACTGGCGATAATTAATGAGGTGATCCCTTTAGCAAACCAGCAAATGATGTCAGTTTTATTTCCACATCATTGGATGTGTCAATTAGAAAATTTATTCCTAAAACAGTTCAAGGTTTTTTTCTTCATCCAGTTCAAAGTGTTGAACTATTTACAGGTTCATTCTCTGGACCAAAAATAAATAATAACTTGTTGCTAATCTCATCATAAACTCAATTAAAAAGCTCAACATTAAGAACAATTTTTGGGGGGCCGGAGGTTTAGCTCAGTGGTTCCAGTGCCTGCCTCGCAAGCGCAAGGTCCTGAGTTCGATCCCCGGTAACCACATACAATGCTGGGCGTGGTGACTCATGCCCACCAGCAATCAATACCACATACTACAGTGCTGATACCATACCACACATACCATACACAGTATGGTGGCTCATGCCTGTAATCCCAGTACTTGGGAGACAGAGGCAGGAGGATTGCTGAGTTTGAGGTTTGCATGGGCTCCATAGTGAGCTCAGGGCCAGCCCGAACTACAAAGCGAGACCCTCTCTCAAAAAAAAATTTTTTTTTGTGGTGAGATTATAAATATAAATATAGATATAAATATAAATATAAATGTTGGTAGAGTGCACAGTGCTCTTACCAACTCAGAAACCTATGGAGCATGAACTGGAACAGGCTGTGATGTCCACAAAATCCACGACTGTAGCTAAAGAAGCTGCAGTATTCTACAACCAAACGGAAATGGAAGTGTCAAAATTTACACATTTGTATGTCTTACGACACAGGAACACACAGTCTTTAAGTAACTGATGTATAGAAATCATGAAAGTCTATGATTTTGCAGCATCTGTATTTGGTGAAATAAAAAGAATTGCTAATAGAGACAACTTGAAAGTTTTGCATTATAAGAATATTACTAACACAGGTGCGTCTAGCAGAGGCAGAAAGATAGAGCGTGTGAAAATATCACCCTAAAATGCACAACTTAATATGAAAAAAAAGAATGTAGGAGCCGTTGCATGTAGCAGAATTTGCTTTGAACTGGCAGACTCACGAAGGAGAGTATTTTCTCCAGTAAAAACCCGTGGACTTCAGAGAAGCATAAATTAACACTAGCGAGCATTTCTGACATAATAACCATGAACTGCCGCAGCAGAGAGGATCACAGTGTGAGGGGAAAAAGCGCCATGCCAGGGTCACCTGCGGGCAGGAATCAGTCAAGGTGCCTCGATGTCAAGAGCAGTTAATTTTCTTGCTCCGCTTTTTAGACACACGAGTTTTTTTCCCCTTTGTTGACTTCACTGGTATATTTTAGGTATGTATTACAATCACATTCAGCGTGGCGAATTTGTATCTCTACGTGATGAGTCTTAAAATTTACATTGATGTTCATAGCTATACATCACATAAAATATATTTGAAATTTTTTATTTAAAAAATAAAATCAGAACTACAGTGGTGCCTCGGGTCACGACATTCCAGCATTTTTGGGAAGATGGCCGTGCTCCTGTGCATCGCTGGAGTTTGCTGGCAGAAGCAAAAGTTCGAATGCTTCTGTTTGTGAAGTGAATCGTTGGTGAACAGACGCTTTTGTGACCCGAGGTATTGCTATATTTTTTTGTGCCACAAGAAAATAAAACAAAGTTTTTGGATAATAAATATATCTCCCCAAAAGTTACATGATTTACTTTTAGAACAGCTTTTGCCCTCCAGAGTATCCCTGTTTGAGAGTAAATTCCTCAGCCACGCAGAGGCCCCTGACCGGGCCCTTCCCCCGGGCTGCGCTGACCTGCTGGGGAGCCCTTCCTTCCGCCAGGAGGGAGGAGCCTCACGCCGCCGCCACCCGTCCTCCTCGCCCCCGGACCCTGCCCTCGAAGGCGGCCAGTGCAGGCCGCTCCCCGTCCGTCTTCCAGCCCCAGACTGGCCTGTGCACCGCAGGCGTCTCTGCGGCTCTGGCCCCGAGTGCGAACTCCAGGGCGGGCAACTGGGAGGCCAGCGCTCTTGTTCTGCTGTTCGCCTGCTGCGCCTCCGGGCCAGCAAGTGAAGATCTTCAGCATTTCTTCATCGAGTAAACGAATTGCCGGCCAGTTGTGCTTTGAAGTCACACACTATGTCCTCTCCTAGGTCAAGGGCAATCTCCTCACAGCTCTCCCGACGGACCTCCAGTCCATGTTCATAGCTCCTACTGACTCCGTTCCTCGTGGGCAGTGCTTCATGTACAGAACAAATCTTAATTCTCTGCCCACCCCCCCCCCACCCCCCGTCTCTCAGTCTCCTTCCCTTCTGCAAAAGATCTGTCTTCCGCTTACCTATCTTTTGTTTTGCTCTGCACTTGTCCTTTGGTTTTGCTCGCACAGGGGAAGCTGGGACGGCTGTGCCTGTGTGTCTGATTCATTTCACTGAATATTCGGGTGTCGGCCTGCGGCTGTTTTCCCACCGACGACTCGCTTCCACCTTCTTTGGGGCAGAGCTGTGCGCAGTCGCCCGAGCAGCCGCAGGGCCTTTGCTCGGCCCGTTTCGCTTGCGTTGCTTCCTTTCTGAGGACCGTGCCCCTCACCAGGTCTCTACTCTTCCGGTATCTGTCCGCACGACGGCTGCCCTGGACGCGGCCTCTCTCTGCAGCGTAGCTGGTAGTTCTTCTGCCTTAGGAAAGGGGCAGCAGAGACACAGGGACCCCTCCCAGAGCTACAAGCTCCTCTCCCGCTTGGTGCTGATAAACACCATCACTGTTAGAACAAAAACCAACCTCTCCTCTTCTCTGTCCCTGTTCGTCCCAGGTGCCGCTCGTTCATCCTACCGATACTCAGAAGCTCCCTGCCTACAGGTATGTTACTGTTTTTATGACATATTTTTAGAAATTAAAGTCCTGAGAAACTGCTGTCGATCTTTGGGCAGCAGTTTGGCTGCCGCTGTTTCTGTCAGAACCCCCCACCCGCTGTCTCTGTCCTTGGGCGGGAGAAAAGCTCCAGGCGGCTGCCCGGGCGTCTGCAGGCCCAGCGTCCGGACGGGGCGTGCAGCTGCCGGCTGGCTCTGCGGCTTCCTTTCCCTCCTGAGAAAGGGTGTCAGCCCCAGAGGCTCCCCAGATGTACTGGACCCTCTATTCCTGATACGCTCCAGGTCACAAGGGAGAAAACACACCCGGAGCACCTTACACGAGTGTCTGGCACACGCAGCGACGTCGGAGGCAGGGCCGGGCACACCGTCGGGAGGCCCGCAGCCCAGGGCGCCTGCGTTGCTTCCTGGATCGCTCAATATTCAGTTAGGCAGCTGAGGGATTGTCTCTTCGTACAAGTGACATATGGAAGCAGATTCATTTACTACGTAAATCCTTTTGGCCCAAATAGAACCGACACTGGAAAACTCAAAGACCACTTTTTAAAAGTGATTTTATGAGTACATCTTATACATACAATCCGATCACATTTTTTTTTTTTTCTTTTTGAGACAGGGTCTCACTTTGCAGTCCAGGCTGGCCCTGAGGTCTCTATGTAGCCCAGGCAAGCCTCAAACTCAGCAATCCTCCTGCCTCTGCCTCCTGAGTGCTAGGATGACAGGCGTGAGCCACCACGCCCGGCACTGTGGTGTGTGGTATTGATGGCTGGTGGGCGTGAGTCTCCACGCCCAGCATTGTATGTGGTTACCGGGGATCGAACTCAGGACCTTGCGCTTGCGAGGCAGGCACTGGAACCACTGAGCTAACCCTCCGGCCCACATTCAACATTGAGAACTTGTACCCGTACATGACGCATCTTGATTCTCATTTTTCACTCTTCCCTGCCCTCCCTAAAATCCTCACCCTGCCCCCATCTACATCAGTTTTGTTTCCTTAAAAAGACCACTTTTCTCGTCCTCTTCTCAGTTGCAGCTTTCGGTTTTAGTCATCAGACAATTAAAGGTCTCACGACACGGAGAGTCAAGACGCACGGGGCCTGGTGATGTGTGGTAACATGTACCCCCACATGGGCTCGGGCTTCAGAATCACAGCCCGCAGAGCAGTCACGCCAGATTAAAAATAGGCGAACGACTTCTACAGAAGTCTTTTTAAAACTTTCCACTGGAGGGCACTTGCTACTTTGTGAGCGTGAGGCCAGTTTAGTAACACAGTCCGCAGATTGCTGGTTTGTTCCAGCAATTGCTGGAGTGAGTTGCCATGGAAGATTTTCCCTGGTGGGTCCCGATCTCTGCGCCAGTGAAAGATTAAAACCAAATAAAAGGATAAGAAATCAGTGTCTGGTACACGCAAGGCTCTGAAATCTAGGAAGCCAAGACTTCAAGCAAACACACAGTACACATAACAGGAAAAGCAGCCCACACGGGCCGAGCTGTGGTCACCTGCTGCTGTGGACAGCTGAGCGCCTGTCAGCACTCAGAGGCATCCGGTCCTGCCGGCTCGCGGGGCTGTGACCTGCTTCCCTCAGTTCCTCCCTTTCTCTTCTCTGTGGTCCAGAGAGGCGACCACAGGCTGGCTGTCCGTGCTCCCGGGACACTGCTCACGCCGGCTATGACTAGCGGGGCCGGTGCAGGGAAAGGCGGGCTCCTGCCCGGGTGCTGTCTTTCCGGCGTGTCCCTCACCAGCACCATCTCATGGCTTCTGCTGGCACAGGGCAGCTCTGCTGTGCTTCCCCGTGCCCTTGGGCCCTGGCGACTTTGCCCCTGGCTCTGTCCCCCTGGCGAGGCACAGGCCGACTCCTTGCCGTGCTGAGCCCCAGCCGCCTGTCTGCGCCCGAGCCGCCCCCGTCACGTGTAATCAGGTTCTGGGTAACTTCCTTCGTTTACCCTAAGTGCTGTGGTTTCTGACCGGTCCCTGCCGAGACCTCTTCTCCGTTTCTGAGTAAGGCCTGCCGTGTGTGAGAGCAACAGGAAGTCCCTGATACGTACGTTACGGGCATTTGCAGACTCCCGGGGCTGGTGTGAGTCAGAGCGGGAAAGTGAACTTGCACCGACAGTGTTCACCCCAGCGCCTGCCCCCGTCGCCGCGGGCCGCTTACCTAACCAAGCTGCACCCCCTGCACCTTGAGCACGCATTCAGTGCCAGATGGGTAGAGCTGTGGAGTAGTATTTTTTTAACAGTTATATATCAAAAGCAATCTGGGCAGTAGTTTAGAAGTGTATCTAAGTGAACAGCAACAAAAATAATAATCTTAGAAACAACAGAGAGGAATAATTCATACAAAATACAAGAGTGACACATTGGAGATTGTGCAGCACAGTGAACCCCATTACTTAAGAAGTCCAGATTCTTTTTGGTGCACTCCTTGGCTTGTGATTTCCTATTGCAAAAGCCTCTTAGTAATGAGGTTAGTTGTTGCTGATGGTGTCGCAAAGCACTTTTGCTGTCAGAAGGTCAGGGGCAATTCCACGGACCTCTGATTCAAGGCTTCCGGTATATTTACTGCTTTGTAATCATTTCTTACGCAGCGTGTTATATTGTTGATTCAGTTGCTGTCCACTGTTTTATCAGCACACCTCAGTTCACCCATAAGGCAATTCCTTTGTTACTATAATGAATTATATTAATCTTTTTCCTGATGTTGAACCAGCGTTGGACAACCGGCATAAATACTACTCCGCTGTACATTTTAAAAAAACATATTTTTGCTATTTTTAATCGACCTTCTCTCCCTTCTGTGATCTCATCTGTGCATCACACACCTTGTTCCCTTTTGGGATCAACTTTGTGTGCTAGTCACAGAGCTCATTGGATACTTTTCTGTATTTCTCTATACTTGCAAGTTTCGTATTGGTGCGTGTTATGATAAGAACAGTGAGACTCCCCTGGATGTGTGCGAACGCTGCTCCTTCCACGCACTGAGCTTCTGTCATTGTCATCTCCATCACTGTGCCTCCCCGGCCTCCTCCATCTCCTCTTCCCCATCTCTAGGGACTACCTTCTGGTTTCCCGTCAACTCTTACTAATTAATCAATTATATTTTAGATTGAGTATGCGACAAAACCCACGATATTTAACTGAGACTGGCTTGTTCTGCTTAACCTATCCATTTCCCTGCCAAAGGCATGATTCTGTCTTTCTTCATGGCAGAATAAGACATGCCGTGTACATAATATAATGTATGCATTGTATAGATTGCAACATATACGTTAATAAATGTGACATGTCACATTTTCTTTATCCGTTTATGTGTTGAGGTGTATCCGAGCTGTTTCCACAGCTGGCTCTTGTGATGGCTTGGATTGCTAGAAAGTGGATAGCACGCATCTCTATACTATGCTGTCTTCTAATTCTTTGGAAATACACCCTGAGAGGTATAACTGGATCTAATAATACCATTTTTAGCTTTATGCTTATTTTTAGTTTTTCATGGCACCTCCGCCCTGACTGCGGCTCCGCTCCTGACAGTGGCTGCCCACGCCAGCCCCCCGGGGTGGTCCCTGCTTGTCACTGTCTGCGGCCTGCGCGGAGCTGTCCTGACTGGGGTGTCCGTGTCCCGGTGGCTAAAGACGTCGGGCCTTTTTTCGTTCCTTGCCCCGTTTGCCCCTTGGTGTTTTCTCCTTCTTTCTCTCCTCTTTGCGGTACCCGGGGATCGAACTCCAGCCCTTGTGCTCCCTGGGCAGGCGCAGGACCACCTGAGCGACATCCCCGGCCTGCCCTTTGGTGTTTTCTACAATGCCTCCTAAAAAGTCATTTCCTCCCTTTTGTCCTTTGCCCCAAGACTCAGTCTTGTCTTCGTGTTTGGTGACAGGGTTGCGTTTAAATTCTTCAGTGGTTTTGCCTGTTTATTTCTCCTTCTTATTTTCAGTATTGTTCATGTCTATTTCTGTATTTTCCATTCAGTAATATATTGCCTTCAACTCCAAGAAGGTATGTGTTTATGCATATATTTTCTCATTGCTACTTCTAAAATTGCTTAATAATTCAGCTTATTTTTTTAATTCCAATAATTATTTAGAAATGCTTTTTCTGTAAGTATATTTTTAAAGGTTGATTTATACTTTTATTCACTGCAATCTAGGAATGTGATCTGTATGACTTACATTTTAGAAATTATTGAGCTTTAATTCCTCAAACATTAACTAGCTTTGCTAACTTAACTTTGCTAGTAGTCAAGCAGGCATGCAAATAAAGTATATATCCTATTTGTTGAGCCCCAAGTTATATTTATTCCTAATTCAGTCACAATTATATACCCAAACTCAACATCATATGCTTCGACTTAACTGTGCATAGCAGGTGTTTGCAAGCTTCTCTGTGGGGGCCAGACGGTGAGAACGGGAAGTTGTCAGGGTCACGCGAGGTCAGCAGTAGCGGCGCAGACAGTAGGCGAGTCAGGGGACACAGGCCTGGCTCACAGCCCTTAGATAGGTGGTGCTTGCTCTGTATTCTTATTATTCTAAAAAATTTTTTTCTTGACAGCAACTGAAATATACAGCACATTATAATTTTAATTAAAATTAAAGACACAGGGCCATGGTTTCCAGGCTTTTGTTCAGAGGCTGCTGCCACTTGGAAGTCAAGGAAGGAAGATGCTATAGCTACAGATGCAGCAGCTGCCAGGTACCTGAGCGCAGCCATTACATTTTTGAGATGCCCAGAGAGAAATGGAGAGAAAACACAGATCTTGTCACACTTTTCTTCTATTAGCTTTTTTTTTTTTGAGACAGGGTCTCACTTTGTAGTTCGGGCGGACTCTGAGCTCACTGTATAGCCCAGGCAAGCTTTGAACTCAGCAATCCTCCTGCCTCTGCCTCCCCAGTACTGGGATGACAGGCGTGAGCCACCACTTCCAGCTTCTATTAGCTATTTCTTAAAATACTGTCTGTCTCTAGTTTAAGATACTCACTAAGAGGTTAACATTAAAATTGCATTTTCAATAAATTATAGTTTATTTGTGACTTAACCTTAGTTTGAGTTTTGATATGTTAGTAAGATGTTTTTCCCTCGCTAGTGAGATTCAAGAGTCAAAGGAGTCGCTGGCACCCCGGAAGACCGTGGCAGCCGCACAGCTGGATGAGCTCATGGCCTACCTGAATGACACGCAGGGCGAGGTGAGTGCCAGGGCCAGAAGGGCACCGGGGTCTCTGCGCCCTGCCCGCCGTCGGACAGGAATTTGATGTTAGATCATTTCCCAGACTAGGTTTAACTCAGTGCAGAAACTCAGCTTTGCACGGCGTGTTACTTGGGCACAGGAGATGTATATATAATCTCAAGGAGGTTGAAATGTGCTTGGGAAACAGCGATCCATCCCTGTCATCGTGACACGGAGCAGAGTTAGTTTTTCCCAACAGATATTACATGACAGAGGAGAAAAGAAATGCGTCAGAGGGTCAGAGCTACTGAAGGGAAGAGGGTTCTGCCTCTGAGGTGGCGGGGGGTTTCGGGCAGTAAGAAGAGCGAGTAAAGGCCCGAAGGCTGACGGTCACGGGCCAGCTTCAGGGCACTGCGCGGGGCCCGCGGCCTTAACCAGCGCGGCCTCTTCCTGCAGGACAGACAGCTGGGGAGGTAAAGCGAGGGCAGCGGGCAGGAGGCAGGAGGCGGGGCGGCGAGGAGGTGGCGCGGATCCAGGCGGCCTTCGGATGGGCTGGGCCGTAGGTGGGCGGTGGCACAGCCAGCTGGAGCGGCAGAGCAGGGGCGGGAACGGGGACAGGAGGGGATGGGAAGCAGTCGGCATCTTTGTTGCGCCGTCATGTGGAGTTTTGCTTGAAGTCCAGTCCCGCAGCAAGCCTCCCCTGAGCGTTTCCCTCTCCCCTCCACGCATGCCTGAGTCCTCGCGTAACTGTCTCCCCGTGTCTGCTCCTGCCTGTGCCACAGGGACACTGTGAGCGGACCCCCGAGCGGCCCCGGCCCCTCGGGACACACGGCACTCTGCCCACGGGCCCCGGCGGCCCCTGCCTTTCCCGTCGCTGTCGCTCTGTCCTGCCCCGCGGCCTCCCCACCGCCCTTCTAAGGCACAAACTGTTTCCTTTCTCACGGCCTGTTCCCCTCGGGAACGCTGTTTGGGGTTCCCACGTGGCACTCACAGAGCTGCTCCAGTGCCTCTCCTTCACGGGGCCTGTTCCGCTCGTCCCTGCCGAAATCAGTTCTTCCCCACGGTCCCGCCCTCTCCACTTCTGTCTGCAAACACAGCGGGCCATTTTCTCACCTGACACTGCAGTCCGTCGCCCACAGAAGGCAAAGCCTGTCACAGGGAGCCTGGATCCTGGCTTCGTCCCAGGCACCCTGGGTAGGGACTGGCCCAGATGAGGCATTCAGAACATGTCAAAGAGTAATGAAGAGAATAAAGATAGGGTTCGTGCCAGTGGGGGGAAAAAGTATCATCTTCATAAACTTAATTTTCTATGAACAGTGGCAGATTGGTTGAGTTTCTTTGGTGTGAGGCATTTGAAAAGGAAGTGAAAGTATTTTTGTGGGTGTTGAAAGGCAGGGTTCCTCGAGTCCTCGGGAGCAGATGGAGCAGTGGCCTGAAGGGTGAGCATGTGGGTTATTTCTTCTTGCTGCCAACGACAGCAGGGCCGCTGTCCCCTTGTAACAGGCTGCAGTGAAAGCAGATACCAGCAAGAAGCCCTTGCCAGACAAGCGGGATCAGCCCGTCTCCCTGGACTCGATGCTTGGGGGTTTGGAGCGGGAACTACAGGAGCTTGGCATTGCCACCGTACCCAAGGGCCACTGTGCCTCTTGCCAGAAGCCAATTGCAGGGAAGGTGAGATGAGCCTGGGCGTGGACGCCACCCCGTCTGCGCCTGTGTCTGTGTGTCTGTCTGTCCCACCGAGGGTGAGTCGCTGTCCGCTGCCGGTGCTCTGGGGCTGAGCTGGCTTCTTGGCGAGTCCTCCTGCGATGGGCCCGTCCGCCCCGAAGGCAGGTCTGTGACTGCTCCTCTCCTAAAGATGAGGAAACCGAGTCAGAGACTCTCACTGAGACCGGAGGTTAGGAGTCCTGAGGTAAGAAGTGACACCAGCAGAACCCTGACTCCTTCATTCGAGTTCTTAGCCACTTTTCTGCCCTGTCTTTAGGGGATGACCGCTCTCATTGTCCCTTGTTCGAACATGTCCGATCTCTGGGGACCGTTGACCGTTTTTAGCTGAATGCAGCCTCCGGTCCCGGCTGCAGTCCTGCCTTGAGCCGCCTCACCAAATCCCCGAGAAGGGCTTTCAGCGGCCTGCGCGGGCCGGGACACGGGCGCTCAGGGCGCGGGCGTGGAAACGCACTGGGCCGCGCCTCCCCAGCGTCCCCTTCGCGCGCGGCTGGCCTCTCTTCCTAACCGTCACCGGCCTGCGCCACCTGTGCCTCGCCGGGCAACAGGGTGGCACAGAACACTTGCAGGCTGTGACCGGGGAGGCCCACCCGCAAGCACAGACCACCTCGGGGACCGTGGGCCTGGACCGGCGTTGTGGACGGGCGGGCTGTTGCCTGCGGGTGCGTGTGTGAAGAGCGCCCTCTAGCGTCGGCACCCTGTAGGCCTGGGCCTCTGCCCGCTCCCAAGGCCGGCTCTGCCTCCCGCCCCAGGTGGTCCACGCTCTGGGCCGGTCCTGGCACCCCGAGCACTTCGTCTGTGCCCACTGCAAGGAGGAGATTGGCTCCAGCCCCTTCTTCGAGCGCAGCGGCGTGGCCTACTGCCCCGAGGACTACCACCACCTGTTCTCGCCTCGCTGTGCCTACTGCGCGGCCCCCATCCTGGACGTGAGTGGCGCCCGTCACCCCACAGAAGCCAGGTGTCCGCGTGACCTGCAGCGCCCCTCACGTCCGTGCGTGGCCTGTTGCAGAGAGTGCTGACGGCGATGGACCAGACCTGGCACCCCGAGCACTTCTTCTGCGCGCACTGCGGGAAGGTGTTTGGCGAGGAAGGTAGGACACGGGCGAGGCTGCGCCCCCGCCGTCCGGGCGACGTAGCCCAGCTCTCTTCCAGCTCCCAAGACGAGACGTTTCTACTCATGTTTCGTCTGAGCCCTGTCCTTTCTGCGTGACCTGTTTTTCACTCGTAGGGAACTTTTTTCTGAGTTGTCTCATTTTTATTCTGGTTTCTTTTTATTCTTGCTTTGAATAAATTTAACTCATGCCCAGAGACAGAAAACTTCTTTTGTGTTTTTCTGTCCTTTTAGAGTGAAATGGGGGAAGGTTTACTTTTCTCTCCCAAGTAAGTTTGGGCAGTCCCGTGTCTTCTGCTTGAGTTTAACAAAAAGTCCCAAATATGAAATTAACTTAAGATTAAAAGTACAGAAACTAAGTCCTTCAGTAATTCATTTTCACAGTGTCCCTTTTACTAGTAAATACATTATGAGAAGCTTCCAACTGTTTGAAAGTAGACGAGTCCCTTGTTTTCCCTGGCAGGACCTCAGAACTCGAGGAAGCCAGCAGCATGCCGTGACCTCTCACCTTTCCTGAGGCCTGTGGCACCCCACACACAGCCCCCCATGCCGGGGCTGGCACACGAGAAGGGGGTTGAGAAAGGAGAGCCGGAGGGCGTGGCTCGGAGCCCCGCAGACCGGGGACTTTCCGCTCTGTGTCCTGTGGCTGGAGCCCGCCCGGCGCTGACCCCTAACTGCCCTGTGCCTCGGGCTGCCTGTCCTCCCCGGGCCCCGGCTCTTTGGGGTCAGTTCCTGCGCTCTTTGCTCAGAGGGCTTCCAGCGTTTCCTCCTGGCGATCCTTTACGTGGGAGCAGATGGTTCTGCGTCACCTTCCACTCGCGTTTCCGTGAGGCCCGGGCGCTCCGGCACTTTCCTCTGGCGGGTGGCCAGCGGTGACCGCTGACCGCAGTGGCCCTCGCCGGCTCTCACAGGCCCCTGTAGCCAGGCTCCCAACAGGGCTAAGTCAGAGGCCGTCACCTGTACCCCGCGCAGGGCCAGGACCGCGGAGCTGGTCATCTGAATGATGCGGTGGAAGAGCCTCCGCTTTTTTCTCGGCCCTGGAGTTTGAACCCGGAGCTTCATACTGAGCAACTTCTCCAGGCTTTTGTTTAAAAAAAATTTTGAGTCAGCGTCTTGGTAAGTTGCCAGGCAGCCCGGCTGGGCTCTTGCAACCCTCCTGGCTCAGCTGCCCGGAGCGCTGCGATCACAGGCCTGCCCCACCGTTCCCGGCCGGGAGCCCCTCCCCTGGGAAGCTCCTCAGGGCCACATCTCTCCCCTCCTGGGGCTAGTGCGACTCACACGGCAGAGTTTTTAAAAAGAAAAGCAAATCACTCTCTCGATCGCCCTTCCTTAACCAGGTTTCCCTCCTGTGTGAGCGTGTGGTCGACCTGCGCAGACGGCCTTCCGCTCTCTGTCTGGAGGGCGCCTCGAAGCCCGACCCGGCCTTCCGCTCTCTGTCTGGAGGGCGCCTCGAAGCCCGAGCCGGCCTTCCGCTCTCTGTCTGGAGGGTGCCTCGAAGCCCGAGCCGGGCCGTGGTGTTTCTCAGGTTTTCACTGGTCTTTGTCAGACGCTGGTGGCCGGGTTCTTTGCTCCTAGTCGCAGGGACAGCGACACCCCGATCGGAAGGCCCTTGGGGCGGATGCCTTGCTGACTGGCAGGCCAGCCCTGTAGCGCTCAGGGACGCACCCGGCCCTGGGGTTGGAGGACCCCGAACAGCACAGTCCTAGGTCTTTTCTCTCATGTGAACGTACTAGACGGATGCCCTCTGCCAACATTCCGGGGTTACAAAAGGTAAGGGGGAGGGGCGCCCACCATTAATCCCCTGTTTCGGTTAGAGAGCTTGACATTTTCTTCCTGCTGCCTAATACCACTGAGCACCGAGAGTCTTGGGCCCAATATTTTCTGAAATAATCACTACATTTTATGGTAACAAGAGACATCTGGTCTCCAAAGACTCCTCCAACTTCACACCTGTTTCTAGACTTAAGTTAATGGCGCTCAGGATGGCTGATTTTTATTGACATTTCCCATCTGTGAATTTGTAGGTTCCATCTTTAAAATTTATATCCAACTCCCAGTCTTATACCCTAGTTCCTGTTTTGAAGTTTTTATTTATTTATTTATTTATTTGGTACCAGAGATCGAACTCATGACCTTGTACTTTTGAGGCAGGCGCCAGAACCACTGAGCTAAATCTCTGGCCCTTGAAAATGTTATTACTGTCTCCGTGGCGATGCCCCCTTCCTTGTCTCTCTTTCCCTGTGGCTCTTTACGCTTCTGGTAAATCCTTACCTGTCCTGCGGGTGATGGTTCAGGAGGGTGTAAAGACAACCCACGTCTGCAGGCTTTTCACCAAGGTGAGAGCCTGGTATCAGGAACGTATCATGTGTGCCAATCACTGGAGTTCATTTAGGCCCCCTATCCTATAGTGAGAATACTTTCCTGCCATATTTTACCTAGTTTTAGATGAAAATAATGAACTTCAGGGAGCTAAAGTCTTTTTTTTTTTTTCTGGAGACAGGGTCTCGCTTTGTAGTTCAGGCTGGCCCTGAGCTCACTATGTAGCCCAGGCAAGCCTGGAACTCAGCAATCCTCCTGCCTCTGCCTCCCGAGTGCTGGGATGACAGGCGTGAGCCACCACGCCCGGCACTGTGATGTGTGGTATTGATGGCTGGTGGGCGTGAGCCACTACGCCCAGCATTGTATGTGGTTACTGGGATCGAACTCAGGACCTTGCACTTGCAAGACAGGCGCCGGAACCACTGAGCTGAATCTCCAGCCCTAAAGTCATTTTTTTAAAGTTATACATCAAGAAGGCTAGCGGTGGGATTTAAGCTCTGCGTGCATTTCCGCAAACTCAGTGTTTTTTCTGTGGCTTCCTGCTGACCCTTTGCCCAGAAGTCAGTTCCCCTCTGCTGTTCGATCTCTTTACTTTCCTGGTGCCGACGTGATGTGCTGGATTCAACCCAGGATGCCCAGCTGCGGTAGCACCGACATAACCCTGGGCACAGTGCTTTGTGGTGACCCCCTCGTCCCCTGGAGCTCGTGTGGTGCGGTTCGCAACTGCTAGCATTTCACCCCAGACCGGCTTTGCCGGAGCCCTGTCTGTCACTGAGACAAGCTGAGCCACACTGAAGAGTGTCAGAGGTGATGCACGGGCGGGCATCGAGGTCCAGGCTGGGCGAAAGTTGGCAGGTCAGCGCTGGCCAGCATGACTGTGCTGTGGAAGGGCCTCGGGGCGGAACAGCCCGCCCTACATTTTATGGAGAGACAAACTACGTGGGGAAGAAAAATGTCCAATCCACAAAATGACCAGAAACATAGTAAAGGTAGCTAGTTTCACTCTTCTTGACTGGGGCGCTTTCAGTCGGACACGGCGGCATGGGTTGTGTGCGACTTCATGGACACGCGGGACTGTACTGAAGACACGTACAGCGGAGGCCCCTGGCAAAGGGCCACCCGCCGGGCGGAGGCTCTTCTGGGGTCGCACTTCCGTTTTCAACGCTGGCTGGCTGTCTCACAAGGGCGCTCCGACCGTGCGAGCAGCCCACTCCTTAGCCGGCGTCCTGCCCTTTACCCGGAGCACATAGTCACACACAGAGTTCAGTGATGACAGCTGAACCACAAAGACTCCTGGGAAATTAAGTTCATCTGCATTTTTTTTTTTTTCCTCCAGTTCAGAGAAATTCCTCTTTAAGACTCAAGTTGCTAAGCATCGTCCCCGGGGATGAGGGCCTCAGCGCCGACCTGCCGCTCCTCCTGGTCATCATCCAGGCTGAGCAGGGGCTCCCTGATTTCCCCCGTGGCTCAGGGGCTCGGCAGCGCACCATGCCCTCCCGCTCTCCCTGGCACTTTTAATTGCCAGTGTTTCTCATTCATCCTCCGGAGTAATTGGCCCCCGAGCAGCCTCTGCGAGCACAGCACAGGCTTTCCCGAGTGACTGCGTCACTGAGGGCAAGGGCGTCACGCGGAGCTTGGCTGATTGCGGCAGGCTCGTCTCCCGAGGCGTACCCAGCTCGAGGCCGAGGCTCTGACTCCTCTGCTCGCTCACCCTGGGCACCGGCTGCCCTGCAGGGGCCTAGATGAGGGTCATTCCTAGGTCGGGTGGCACGTCTCGGGCTTCCAAGTGACGCCTGCTCTCAGGCGAGCTCAGGTTCCTGCCATTTAGTTTACGCAGCAGCAGCCTCACCTGGGCACTTGTGCCCAGTGCAGCGTCTCAGGCCCCGCCCAGGTGGGGGTGGGCAAATCCCCAAAAGCTTAAGAATAATGCATCACATTGGGCCAGAGATTTAGCTCAGTGGTTCCGGCGCCTGCCTCGCAAGCGCAAGGTCCTGAGTTCGATCCCTGGTGACTACATGCAATGCTGGGCATGGTGACTCACACCCACCAGCCATCAATACCACATACCACAGTGCCGGGCGTGGTGGCTCACGCCTGTCATCCCAGCACTCGGGAGGCAGAGACAGGAGGATTGCTGAGTTCGAGGCTTGCCTGGGCTCCATAGTGAGCTCAGAGCCAGCCTGAACTACTAAGCGAGACCCTGTCTCAAAAAAACAAAACAAAAAAGAATAATGCATCACACAAAAGCAAGGAGAGTTATGTCTGCTTTCCTTAAGCAGCAGAACTTCCTGTATTAAGTTTTTCTAGTGCAGAGTCTAGAAATCCTTTGAAAAATTAAAAGAAATAAAATGAGCCATTCTATGTCTCCGGGTTTAGCGGGAGAACACCGGTCAGCATGTACAATCACTCGCTAGGATTCCTGCGTGCGCAGGCCTGCGAATTCTTCCAGATGGTCGCTTTCCAAAGCTGAACAAAGCAGGGCGTGTCAGACAGTGGCAGAGACGGGCAGAGGAGCAGCAGCTACAGGGTCTGGGTCCCGGCCTCTGGCTGCTGCTCTTGCGGTCTTGTGGTGCGGCCCCGCGGCCATGGTACGTCTCCAGGAAAGCTGTTTCCCCGTGCAGACTGTCGACAGCCCACCGTGCGTGCCGCTCCCGCGGGGTGTGCAAAGCCCGCCCACCTGTGCGGCTGCCCGGCTGGTCGCCCGCGGCTCAGCAGTGCGCTCAGTCCCCGCAGACACGTTAAGCTTGATGCGTTTGGCGTGGGTGGGACCCGAATCGAGGCCTAGACTGAGCCGCCCTCCTCCGTTTAGCTAGTTACATGTCACTTTCTGGGCTTCCCTGTTTCCCTCCCTAGGAGAGGGTGGGAACCTCCTGCAAGGGGTTGTTGGGAAGAACAGAATTTTAATTGAGCACCGTGGGCAAGACCCTGAGTGGGAACACCACAGAGCCGGAGGCGCCGCTGCAGCCTTAGTAACGATCCCCTTCGCTGCCGGCGCCCCTCCCAGTGCACGCTGGGGCCGTCACCTGCTCGCAGCCGCTTTAGTCGGGGCCGAAGCGGGCTCGAACCGCAGTGCACCGCCGGGGCTGATGAGCACGACTGCAGGCACGAGGGGCGCAGGGCAGCAGGAAGGGCCCCGCTCTTGCGGTCAGTGTAGTCCCGGGGACGCCGCCCAGGGCAATGCCCACCGCGGTGCCCGTGGCGGGGAGAAGGTGAGACTCTGCTCGCCGTGGGGAGAGGCCGCCGTTGCCCTCCACGCAGGAGGGGACGCATGTGTGTGATAAACTCCGGGGCCGTCTATCGCTGTGACACGCGCTAGAAGACGGATGTGTTTACTCTGTTTTTCCCTCTTAATGTAAAGACAACATAAGGAGATTATGGGAAATGTCATGTATACTTGTCCTGTCGAAGTAACGTAACGATTTTTCTTAGGAATGTTTTTCTACACCCACTCATATCCAAGTACCTGCTTAATTTTACAAATTCCTTTTTTTTTCTTTTTTTTTTTTTTTTTGCTTTTTGAGACAGGGTCTCGCTTTGTAGTTCAGGCTGGCCCTGAGCTCACTATGGTGCCCAGGCAAGCCGCCGCGAACTCAGCAATCCTCCTGTCTCTGCCTCCCGAGTGCTGGGATGACAGGCGTGAGCCACCACGTCCGGCATTGTGGTACGTGGCGTTGTTTGTCGGTGGGCTTGTCTCCATGCCCAGCATTATATGTGGTAACCGGGGATCGAACTCAGGACCTTGTGCTTGCGAGGCAGGCGCCGGAACCACTGAGCTAACCCTCCGGCCCCAAGTTCCATTTTTTTAAGGAGAGAAGAAATGGTTTGTGAATTCATAATGATTATTGTTTTAGCGAGAGATCACAACTATTTTCTTACTTTTTGATTCTATACTTGTGTATTTGCACTGGAGATCTTGCTTTCCAGGGGCACTAATGTAATTATTTGCCTTATTGTGCATTCTATCTGTAATAATTTCTATAAACACAAACATTTCAAGAAACAAGATTATTTTTTTTGTATATGTCAAAGGTACACTATGTAATGTTTTCGTTCCTAGTTGTGTGTGTGTGTGTGTGTGTGTGTGTGTGTGCATTTGTGCTGAAGCTGAACCTAAGGCATTTGCACCGGGCCACACCCCCCATTTGTCTCCAGGACAAGGCTTGAACCCAGGACTTTATACACGCTCGACAAGGGCTCTGCCACCGAGCTTCCTCCCCAGCTGTCCCCTCGCCTCCTCTTCGTCTCTTCCCCTCCTTCTCTCTCTCCTTTCTTTCTCTTTTCCTTCCTTCCCTTTCCCCCTCTTCTCCTCCCTCTCTCCCTGCCTCCCTCCTTTCTTTCTAAATCGAGACAGGGTCTTTCTACATTCTCCAAGTGGGTTGGGATCCTTCTGCCTCAGCCTCCTGAGTAGGTGGGATTACAGGCATTTACCAGCCGGCCTAGCTACAAAAACATGTTTTGATACGTGTCGTGAGACAGTTGTTGTGGTAGAGCACGTGGACACATCCGTCCTCTCGTGTGGCAGGAGCATGAAGAGTTTGCTCTCTGAGCAGGTTTCCAGGGTCGATGAAGCAGCCTAGCGCTTCTCTGTGCCTTCTTCTACCTGTCGAACCACCCACCAGGGCTGCGGCCAAAATGCCGAGTCCTGGAGGCGCCGGGACGCGCCGTCCACGCGAGGCACAGTCTGTTTCAAGTGGATTCAGTTTTTAGGGGGCTTTACTCCATCTAAATTTTATCACTTTTTACATTTATACTCCATAATAGACATCCTGCATCTATTAGGGCTTCTTGCCCCAGCATCTTTTTCAGGATATTATTCATAAGGATTTTCCTCAGATTGTCCTTTGTCTTGGACTTTGTTTAGGGCATTTTTCAAGATGTTAAGTCATTCGTGTATATTGTCAGATAACTAAATTTTTTAATCCTTAATTTACCTTTGAAAGTTGAAAGTTTACATTTATGACAGTTTCTCCTTTCCAGACTAAAGATAATCCATTCCATTTCAATTCAAGTATTTGTGTGGTTTCGATGATTACCATCAGAACTTGCACCCACTTGGAAATTATTATTTAGCAGTATTTTATTTTAAAACGTTAGGCCTTTTCCCCCCAGATGCCGGTTTAGATCCCGGGGATTACAACGGTCAGGAGCACAAGGCTGTCCTGTGTCCCTAGGGCGCAGGTTCCGTGGGGAAGGGACCGCAGAGGCCCTTCGGAGAGCGGGAACGGACAGACGCGGGGGCCGCAGAGGCCTCTCGGGCCGGGCCGGTGCGAGGGCGGCGGCGTCCAGGCCCGGAGCAGCCCCGCAGGCCAGGCGGAGCCGCGGCTCCCGGCTCCGGGGCCCAAGCACCCCGAGGCTCCTTGCGCCGTCCCGGTCTTTCCTCCGGGCGGCCCTCGGACGGAGGTGTCCGCAGCCGGCCCGTTCGGCGCCGGGGACCGGCACATGGCCGCGCGAGGCCTGCAGCCCCCGCCTTCCCTCCGCAGGCTTCCACGAGAAGGACCACAGGCCCTACTGCCGCGAGGACTTCCTGGCCATGTTCGCGCCCAAGTGCGGCGGCTGCGACCGCCCGGTGCTGGAGAACTACCTCTCGGCCCTGGACGCCGTGTGGCACCCCGAGTGCTTCGTGTGCGGGGTCAGTATCCCGCGCCCCGCGCCGGAGCAGCGGGGCCCGTCCTGGGGGCCTGCAGGGAGACGAGACAGGGCTCCCCGCGGGCCCAGGAGGGTCCTGCAGCCCGGCGCGCCCGGGGCCGAGGGCGTTCCCTGCCGCGCCGGCCCACACACCCTCCCCGCGCCTCTCCTCCCCAGGACTGCTTCGGCAGCTTCTCCACCGGCTCCTTCTTCGAGCTGGACGGCCGCCCGTTCTGCGAGCTGCATTACCACCGCCGCCGGGGCACCCTGTGCCGGGGGTGCGGGCAGCCCATCACCGGGCGCTGCGTCAGCGCCATGGGCGCCAGGTTCCACCCCGAGCACTTCGTGTGCGCCTTCTGCCTGGCGCAGCTGTCCACCGGCGTCTTCCGGGAGCAGGGCGAGAAGACCTACTGCCAGCCCTGCTTCAACAAGCTCTTTCCGCTCTGACCGGGCGGCCCGCACCTGTCCAGGCCGCCCGCGAGCCCCGAACCCAGAGAGGAGGGCGCCTCAGCCGTCGGGAGCCTTCCGCCTGACCGGCTCGCGGAGAGGACAGGGCAACGCGGCGGGCCGGGGCGGCTGCGCCATCCGAGGCCTGAGGGCCCAGGCTTCTCTTCTGACGGCGACTCGGGGTTGAGGCCTAGATCCTGCCATCCCCTGCTTCCGCAGATGTATCTGTTACAAGCACAATTCATCCCACTAATGACTGTTTTCCCATTTTTACTTCTACTGATGACTCCGCTCAGATCCCTTCGGCTCTTGGAATTGTTCTGCCTCAGCCTCCCCTCATTTCCCAACTCAACTTCTCTGCTGGGACTTCCCCTTTACTGCAGGGAAACACGATGCCATCCTCTAAGTTCTCTGTATCTCCCTTCAGTGTATTTCTTTTTCAAGAGGAAGTAGATTTCTTGTTGATAAATAAAGGTGGCTTGCAGTTTTAATGCCTCGTTGTCGTATTTATTTGGAAGATAAACTTTGTGCCTCCGTGTCATACACGAGGCATCATCTGCAGTTGAATTTGTAACCTAGCCCTTGTTTCCTTTCATACAATTTTAAAACAAAAGAAATTAATATAAGAGGAGAGACTTTCATTCACTAACTTTTCTGTTTAGTTTGTGCTCATACCCATTTTATTTTATTCTGGAGAGTTTAAATGACTGAAACATCTTCTTTTTCTGTTGTTTTTACTTCTTTCGAGAAAGTGTCTCGCCTTGTAGTTCAGGCTCACTGTGTAGCCCAGGCAAACCCTGAACTCAGCAATCCTCCTGCCTCTGCCTCCCGATGACAGGTGTGAGCCACCATGCCCGGCTAATACTTCCTCCATGGTGTTTGTGGTTTGCTCATGGGGAGAAACCCCGCTCTCCAATAGCTGCCTTACAGAGTCACTTCTAAAGTAAAAAACGAAGCAGATGTTTCCTGAACCTCACAGCTGCCTCAGGAAGATACATGAAATGGCTGCATGGGGGCCTTCTCCAAATCAAGGTGTTAAAAGACTAATTCATCGTTTTCTGGTTCGGATTAGGACAGCCGAGCCCCAAGGAAAAGCCTCCTCCTCACTCCTTGTTCCTCTGAAAGCGCCATAAGCACACTTATAGAAAAGCTTGACGGACTATCAAAGGGTCCTTCGCACAGCCTATGAGTTTATTTAGAAAAGTCAGCTTCCCAAAGAGTCCTCCTTATTTAAAAGAGACATCACTGAGACATGTACTGTATCTTTCTTACCACAGTCTTAAAATCATTGCTTTATTTGTTTTAACAACATCAAGAACAACAACAACAACACCTCAGAGTTTAAGAAGTGTCGACCCTGAAATAACTCATGAAAACTCTTTCACTGGAGCTGTTTTAAAATGTAAGGCCAAGCCTGTCGTCTCGGGATTGCTATGGGAATAGTATGCGCGGAGCACTGAAGCGGAGGAAGTGGCTCCTGCCGAGGTTTATTGTATCGTCTCCTTGGCTGGAACAGATGCTACTAAGGCAGTTCTGAGAGTCCAAAGACACCGCGGTGGTTAATTCTGTGAAAGAGGAACTCCGAATGTGGGAGCCACGTGGCCGAGGAGCCGTCTGCGCCCCCCCCGTCCGGCTGCCCCTCCCCCCCCGCACCTGCTTTCCGGGGCGTGGCCTCACCCTGGGGTCCCCAGCAGGTGTCGGGTCCTGGCCCCCGGGGCCCTTCCACGGAGCGCGCCTGGGGCTTTCGCTCTTAACAAGGAACGCTCCGCGGGTCCAGCTGCTGAAGGATTTTCAGCTTTCGCCTTCTCAGCCACTCTGAGATTGCTTTAGCCCAAACATTCAAAAATGCCGGAGGGAAGCCAGAGCTCCCTAAGATGCAATTAAGACACGAAAACATTTTCTTCTCATGATAAAAGTAAGTGGTTATATCTGCTCTAAACAGAGATACCGAGGCTCAGTGCTTTGGCAACAAGGAACCAGTCGCGAGCAAAAAGTTCTCCTTGGGTTAAAAAGCTCAGAAATATATTACTGAGGCCGGTCACCTACCTGTGTAGTCTTGGTTCTGAGTACCTTCTGGGTTTGAAAGAAATAAAGTCCACCACCCTGGGCCAGGGTTTTTCCACTGGTGAGGGGATCTCTGTCCAGGGAGGACTGTGCCGTAGACTCGGAACTCTGTTCTCAAAAGGAAACCCCTCAGTCAGCTCGGGAGTTACTCTGCAAAGTGAACAGGATCCTGGTAAGGACGGGATTGCTTTCCGCGCGAGCTCTGCCTCACCCTCTGCTGGCTCTGTGACAGCTGCTGGACCCACCTCCTATTCTCTGGACCTGCAGGGGCAGAAAAGATGCTTTCTCTTGTCTTTTCTAACCAAGGCCGAGACAGATCCGAACTGGACCGGCGAACCAGGCAGGATAGCGTCCCGAACACACAGCGGCCCCGCGGGAGAGGTCTGAGCGCTCGCAGATGTGGCACCGTTAGGAGGACGTGAGCACAGACTCCTGGGTCCGGACCCTCGAAGGGTGAAGCCGTCAGAGGGGCACAGGAGGGAAGCGGGTGGGTGCTGCCAGTGGCTTCAAGGAGCAAGTCTGAGGGCTTCACAGAATTCTCCGGCAGAGTCCGGAAGGGCAGCATCACATGGCACACGGCAGGAGTCTGGTTCCCTCCAGGACGTGAGCACGCAGAAGAAGCATCACGACGGCTGCCGTCTGGGGATCAGAAAAAGGAGTTTTTCCAGCTGAGATAAAAGTGAGACAGGGCGGCGGCTTCCCCTAGAGGGCAGCGTCTCGGAGAGAAGTGGGTGCAGCCACGCAGCCCTGCGGTTCCCACGCAAGGGCTCAAGTTAATATCCAAAGTGAGTTCAGGTTCACAGGCGTGAGCTGTGTCAACACCACGTACTGCCCGCATCCCGGTGAGGCTCGTCCACCTCCCTCCCCGCCCCGGACATCACTAGGTCTGAACAGGGGTGCATTCTGGGAATGATTCCTTCTGCAGGGTTTAAGTACTCTGCTGCACGATGCAGAACTTTCCACAGCTGAATGTGAAGATTTTCTCTGAACTTTAACCCAGAGGAGAGCTGGACTCTGGGGCTGAATGCTGTGGATTCACATGTGCTATATGAAGTAACACGACACGAATGCCAGCGGGTTTGGGAACTGGAGTGGGGGTGACTTTCTCCGCCTTTCCCCTCTAGAGCAGTCTCTCCACAGGAGCCACTGGCTGCGTGTAGGCAGAACCGACTTTACCCCCCGCTCCCAGAGTGGACTCAGGCCCCAGTCTGACCCACGAGGGCATCTGTCCTCCTGGACTACAGCAAAGGGGGTGGCGGTGACTTGTGCCCTTAGCAGGCCAGACACACCTCTCCCCACAACTGGCCGCATTTACCCAGGAGGAGCACGCACACATTTTGAGGTTCTACTTGTGAGCATACTACACACCTATCACTGCCAAGAAATATCTTTTTTGAAATACAAAATCTTCACACTGAGCTATATCTCCAACTCTTTTTTTTTTTTTTTTGAGACAGGGTCTCGCTTTGCCATTCAGGCTGGCCCTGTGCTCACTATGTAGCCCAGGCAAGCCTCGAACTCAGCAATCCTCCTGCCTCTGCCTCCCGAGTGCTGGGATGACTGCGTGAGCCACCACGCCCAGCACTGTGGTATGTGGCATTGATTGCTGGTGGGTGTGAGCCACCACGCCCAATATTGTATGTGGTTACTGGGATTGAACTCAGGACCTTATGCTTGCGAGGCAGGCGCTGGAACCACTGAGCTAAATCTCTGGCCCTATATCTCTGATTCTTTTTGCATATTTTTCTTTTAAAATTTTGAGACAAGGTCTCGGTAAGAATCTAGGCTAGGCTGGACTAAATCTTCCATGCTGGGCTCAGATTTGTGACCCTCCTGCCTCAGCCTCCTCGAGTGCTGGGATTATGGGGTGACCCGTTCTGAGAAATATTTTGTCATCATTTAAAGAGGGCCTGCCTGAGAAAGAAGCCAAGACAGGAAAGCAGACCTGAAGGATGGACAGGCTGTATTACCTTTGTAAAGCCATTCGATCCATCCTAGCAGTACCTTATCCTTCAGCTGAGAAATTTGTTGGCATAGAATTCTTTTTCAAGAATATTTATTTATTTTAAATTTAAACACTTCAGTTAGGATTCTGTCGGGTTCTGTAAGCAGAACATTCTGTCTTTTATCAATTTAGGGTACAGTGAGAGAGTGAATCAATGTAAATGTGAAAATACAGCCAGTCAGTCTGGTGCAGGCATACAGCTGCCTTGCATGTCATTAGAGATAAACCGGGTGACCGAGGTGGCATGTGCTCAGTCCTCTCCGGGCTCCTCACACCGGCGCTGCCGTGCTTCTTGAGGCGAAGGCTCGGGGACTGGTTCCCGCCTCAGGGCAGAGGCCTCTTCCTGTCCCACTGCCCGGAAGCGGAAGCGGAGCAGAGCATGCCGGCATGACTCAGAGGAAAGCAGAGAGGCACTGCCTTTCATCGCACTCAGAACGTTTCAGAAATGACACGATTTTCTCCTTTAGGTAGGTCTTGTGAATAGAGAACTATTAAATAATATTACCTGAATCCCGTAGGCTTATACTGAAAATAATTTTGAAAATTTTGATATAATACCTTGATTTCAAATATAAAGGAAAGTTATACGAGAAGCAGACCTATCCTGGCCCTGGGCGTTGGCCCACCTGGTCTCCATGACTGTAAGTATTGTTGACTGAGTGTCTGGAAGGACAAGGACTTACTTTCTCACTGGTTCGGAAACCCCGGGCCAAGCTCTGGCAGGTGGCTTCCTGGCGCGAGCTCTCTTCCTGCCTGGCACTAGCTGCCTTTGGCCGGGTCCTCGCCCAGGAGAGGCAGGAGGGCAGAGGGCAGACACGCGGTGGGGGGAGTTCCATGGCGTCTCTTCAAGGACACCACCCTATGGAATCAGGGCCCAGTCTTACGATCCTCTCGCCCTTGTCACTTTCTTCATCATGGGGACAAAGTACCCAACACTCTCAACCTCAAAGAGGAGAGGATTATTTTGACTCACATTTCAGCCACAGTCACCTGCCGCTGAAGAAGAGACCGCACAATGGAGGGGCAGGCGGAGGAGGCTGCTCGCCTCACGGGCGCCAGGACGCAGACTGCAAGAGAGGAGCTGGGAAGGGGCAGAAACCCTCCCAGGTCAGACCTGTCGCTTCTAGGCGGATCGCGGTTCTAACTGGCAAGTCAGGTCTGACACCTTGTGACCAACTGCCTTCCCCAAATACCCGCTGTGAGCCCAGGAGGCCCTGGGCGGGCACCTGGGCGTGAACCCCAGCGCTCCTCCGGCTGTAACTACCTCCGTATTCCAGATTCAGTCACACTAGTAGTTACATGTTTTGGACAGAGAGTATCGTCAGCCACAACATCCTCAAAAGTTGCTACTTGAGGGCCGGAGGGTTAGCTCAGTGGTTCCGGCGCCTGCCTCGCAAGCGCAAGGTCCTGAGTTCGATCCCCGGTTACCACATAGAATGCTGGGCGTGGAGACACGCCCACCAACCATCAACACCGCATACCACAATGCCGGGCGTGGTGGCTCACGCCCGTCATCCCAGCACTCGGGAGGCAGAGACAGGAGGATTGCTGAGTTCCAGACTTGCCTGGGCTCCATAGTGAGCTCAGGGCCAGCCTGAACTACAAAGTGAGACCCTGTCTCAAAAAGCAAAAAAAAAAAAAAAAAAGTTGCTACTTGAGGAAAATTTGGCTCAAAAGAGAGTGAGGAAGAGAAGGAAGACATTTCTGGTGATTCTGAGAGATGTTGGGGACACTTTCCAGTGTTTTGGATGTTGAGGGCGATGGTTTTCATTACATTCAACGACACTTGAAGAACAGGACTCTTCCTCTCCAGGGGACCTTTTATTTTCCAGATACGAGTTAAAAAACGTTGGAGCCCCAGAAACAAAATGAGGAGCTTAGAAGGAGATATTCCCAAGAACCTGAGGATGCTGGGAGGATGGAGAGTCACAGCAGGGATGTACTGCGGCCCGAAGAGAACTTGTGAGTCAGGGAGGTGAAATGTCCGGAGGTTTCAGGAAGCGGGACACACAGAAAGGGCAGAGGGTGACGAACATCACCCCTCTGTGGGACAAATAAGGCGGGGCGTCGGGTCTGCCGCTCGGTCCCAGTGCGCAACAGCTTGCTGGCGCCGTCCCTTCCCGCCACAGCCTCCTCCTCTCCGGTTTTGCCTAAAAGCAGGCCCCAGCCTCGGCCTGTGCTGACGGTCTGCGCAGGAGGCGCTTTCTGGACACACCGGTAGCGGAAGGAGCTGAGACGGCGCAGGAAGGCCGCCGGCTCCGTGCGCATCTGCGGCTGCATCACCGCAGTCAACAGGCGACTGCAGCTCCGCTGGACGCTTCCGAGGACCCTGGAGCGCGCTGCGCACAGGAAGGCGCCCGCCGACCCGCCCTGGGCACCACCGCCTCCTCTGCTTCTCTGTGTGCACGCTGGGTGTGCTTCCGCGGCCAGCAAGTCTTCCTCGGTCACAGACGCTTCGAGCCGGAAGCCTCCAAGCGCGCTGACCAGTGAGCGCCAACAGGGAGAGACGGGGGCCCGCAGCATCGGCTGGGAAAGCTCACGGACGGTGAGGTGAGAAGAAGGGAAAGGACACACACGCAAAGGTCCTCGGGTCACCGGTCACCAGCATTTGCGAGGCCTGGTGATACTCCCGGCTCTGGGACGCTGTTTCCTTCTAGGGGAGAGGGGTACAGTAGCTGCAGAGGGGACGGATTACTATTTCCATTTACCGATGGAAAAGGGATCGATCACACTCACAGACTGAGGTCATGTGATTCGGTGCAAAGCTAGAGCCAGAGCCGCTGTGTGCTGCTTCTTTGCTCGGGGAACTTCCTGTTTGGCTCCGTGGGAACTGTGAATGCCTCCAGGAGATACTGACCTCAAGGCAAATTTCCAAGAAGAAGAAGAAGGCCGCTGGGGCATCCAGGGGACCCTCAGCTCCGGGCCGTGCTGCTCCGGGTGCGGTGCCAAAGCCAGGAGACGGGTCACCAGGCAAAGCCGAGCTCACACGTTTACTCCATCTCTCATGAGCAGAGTAAACTTGGCTAAGCCACTTATCTTCTCTAAATTTCGGTTGCATAATATGCTAAATGTGGGTAATAATCCTTCCCACGTGGGTTTGCTGTGAGGATTAACCAAGATAATAC
>PVIC010002578.1:0-75782 GCA_004025085.1 Thryonomys swinderianus
AACTTTTGATTTATGTAACTCATTATCACTGTACAGTTGCTGCGCTGATCTGCTCCATTCATTTCCGTGATCATCATGTGGTTGGTTTTCTCCGTATCCTGAAAGCACGACCTTAATAACAACTGGCAAGGGTAAATATAATTAGCAAGAATGGTGGTACTTTGTGTAGTCAGCATGTGTGGCTGTGTGTACATGTTTGCATGTTAAAAATCTGAAGGTGCTCAGCATGTTCAGGGCAAGAGGTCAGCAACCCCTGCCCTCCAGCACCAGTGGAGTTCCCTTTAAAGCCTTAGATACTCTGATCAGGACTTTTTGGACACAAGCCCCTGTCAAAGGAAGAAGCAACAGGAAGATGGCAATGCATCAGTGTGGAAGGAAGAGAGAGCACTGTGGTAAATTTGTGGTGCATTTCAAAGATGGTGAACTAGTGACCTGGGAGATGAGGTCATTTGCTGCAACTCACAGGAAGTCATTACTGCTCTGCTGATGGTGTCTCTCCCGGGGGACACTGTGACAGAGCTCAGGTTACCAATGCCCAGCTACTCTGGAGGAATGGTGTCGCCTCAGCCCTCGAGAGAGATGTTATACCAAAGCTGAAGGAGCAGACTTGCTCTTGCTGCCCTCAAACCACAGGGACTCTTGAGTGGCAGGTGTGAGAAGGACAGTTATCAATCAAACCAATATAATTTTAAAAGTCAGGCTGAAGTTGGGGCCGGAGGGTTAGCTCAGTGGTTCCGGTGCCTGCCTTGCAAGCGTAAGGTCCTGAATTCGATCCCTGGTAACCACATACAATGCTGGGCGTGAAGACTCATGCCCACCAGCCATCAGTACCACATACCACAGTGCCAGGAGTGGTGGCTCATGCCTGTAATCCCAGCACTCGGGAGGCAGAGACAGGAGGATTGCTGAGTTCCAGGTTTGTCTGGGCTACATAGTGAGCTCAGAGCCAGCCTGAACTACAAAGCAAGACCCTGTCTCAAAAAAAAAAAAAGTCAGGCTGAAGTAAAAAATTTCAATACAATTTAATTTGACAAATAAGGATATCCAAAAGTTATTATTGTTGATACAAATAAGCCTATGTTGTAATGGAGTATATGGATTATTGAGGAAGAATGATCCAGGGTTACTGGCCTCTGGAGTTTGGAATCTTCTGCCTGTAAGATAAATGGATGACGAGTGATGCAGGAGTCTTCCAACTACAGTGAGGGCTAGAGAGAATGGTGGAGAAAACCAGAAGGTGATTGATAGAGAGCAAACTCAGGAGCTGTGTCTTGAAGAACAGGTAGGCTTTCACCAAGAGAGCAGGAGGGCACCGCAGTCAGGAGCAGGACAGGGAAGCCAGGGAGCAGTGGGAAAGAAGAGAGCACTTTCAGGGGGAGATGTCTCCAATTAACCTGGCAGCAGGATGACATCAGGGAGTGAAGGTGTTATGAGTAGAATGAGAGGGTCATGGAATCTCCCTGAGTTGGGGAGCACTAGGCAAAGACAGAAGCCGCCAGCAGAGTCACACTTCTTTTTTTCCAATACAGAGCTCTTTTCAGTGATGCATGCTATCTGTTCTGTTGAAAGATGATTTTGGAAAATGAAACACATCAACCCCTTGGAAAGGACATGTTTAATCCTGTGCTCCTCACAGTTCTTAATAGATAAGACTTCGAGCACACATCCCTTGCAGTCTTATCTACAATGGAAATACTGAATTATTTTGAGTCTAAAGACTAGTAAGATATTGCTGTAAGGTAAATTTCACAATAACAGAACTGCATACTTTTTCACTGTTGCTAATAGGAGGAGAGGACATTAAAGCTAGCAGTTGTTTAGGTTCTTTGCAAGAGCCCCATAGATGCAAAGGGTTCACATTTCCCTATGAGACTGTAACTTGGAGGAAACTGGAAGCCAGGACAAGACTGAAAGACTTCTGCAGTTTTCCCCAGGGCTCATATTGACTGTGAGAGGAGCTGGCTCCGGGGCATCTGCTTTCCCAAGCAATCAATGCGACAAGGCAAGTGAGAAATGAGTAACGACAATTGCTTAGCATCCATTCTTCCTGGTAATTAATACCACGTGGCTGTGCAGGAGAAAGCCCAGAGCTGTCTGGTGGAAAAATGCTCATTCAGGGAAACCAAGCAACAAACAAACAAACATGAAAAGGCGTGCTTGCACATAATTCTTGTAAAATGCAAAAGGGAAAGGGCTTACCTCCAAGCTGTCTATAACTGAATTACCACTGGGGGTTTATGTTTGGTCTTTTTCCTTTTGCTCTGAAAAATCAGCTCATATATTTTCTTGCAACCAAGACAAGCAGTCCCTTAATTGTTCCATTAAAAGAGGTGTTGAAATGTTACTAATTGTCAAATGCAATTAAGTGTGGCAACATGTCACAGGTAAATTAATGAGAAGAAGCCAGGTGCTTAGAGGGTGGCGCTTGGCACTCATGTGATGAGTATAATTGTTATCCTTTCTAGAGGTGACCCCTGTGCACCTCACTGTGGAACACTGTATGCCTACACCACAGTAGCCCCTGATTACACCCTTTAAGGGTTTTTGACTTGTCTCTGGCTGCTCTCTGTGAATATTTTTTAGTTGTTCTACTCTTAGAGCTTGGTAGTGATGTTGTGAACAAAATACTACTAACTTAAAAAAGAAAAAGCAATTATTACCCTTGAATAACGCCCAAAAAGGAAATAACCTTTGCAAAGACTCTGGAGACTCACATCTGAATGCCACAACAGAGATAGAGAATAGCCACCATGTGTAGTTGTCACATGGAAGCATGTCCTGAAACCAGAGGGCACCTGAGAAGAAAGCCAACCATTAGGCAGAAGATACAGAGTTGCACCCACAGGGCAGAGATGCCTTGTGAACAGGCTGCTGCTGTCTCAGTAGGGCAGGCAAGTTTTCTATTCCTTCATTAGATCTCATATCTCTGTATTCATTCTTCCCAGGTGTCATGTGCAAGAGATACATAGTAGAATTAAACATGACTTGTGCACTCTGCTTTTATTTTCAACTATTGCATTTACATTAAACATATACATTCTCCATTAGATTCTGAGTCCTTTTAAAGTAGGGATTGAACTTCACTTTTTAGTACAGTGCCTGGTATGTATTTAAGAACTAAGTAAATGTTATTTAATGAACAAGCAAAACAGCTAAATGAGTTATGGAAGGGACTTGCTTTGGAGTTAGAGAGGACATAGAGGGGGCACTGTCAGGTCGGAATGCTAGAACTGCGTGGTAGATGATAAAAGGAATTAAAAGACTCTAAGAGGTAAAGATAACGCGAACATAGGTGACTGTGTACCATGGAAGTTTCTAGAGGAAGAATAAGGAGTTTGCTGGTGGGAGGAGCCTTGAGGTGGTCAATGATGGTTCTACTCCACAGACCAATGCTATATCAGGAGATACCACTACAGATAAGGGATCGCTAAGCCATGGTGATGATAATACTGTGCACAGTAGTGGCTAGGTTGCACTGCCTAAATGTCAGAAGCCAGATGAGTGCAATTGCCATAAGCAGCAGCAAAGTTCTAATGGAATCCAAGAGCACTTAAACACATAGAGTTATGAAGATGTTAATAGAGCACAACCCTCCTAAGGGCAGAACATATGAGCAGCCAAAAAGAGTAAGGCTTAATCTGTGCACCAAACCCCCACTCAGGCTGGGTGATTAGAAGGCTGATGGCAGCTAAGCCAAGAAAACATCACCATTTCCAATTCAGATTTCAGATTTGGGCCAGGTTTCAGGTCTGGAATTCACTGACCAAAGCAGAGGCTATTTCCAGGAGAAAGTATCCCAATACACCTTGGAGAGTGTACATAGTTCTGACCCATCAGTCTTTCCCTATGAGAATTAAACCCATTTATACATTTTAGAGACTCTAGGGCACAAGAACCAAGTAGACATTGGTGCCTGGGAACTGGAAGGGCTGCCACGGCCCTGTGGAGGAGTGGAGGTGTGTACAGGCTGGTGATGAATGGAGGTCTAACTTAGGTCTGGCTCATGGAGGGTCCAGGAGGTCTGAAAACTCAGCCAGTGACCCTTTCCTTGGACCCTACATATGTAATCGGAATAGATATACTTGGTAGACAGCACAAGGGTTGAATTATTGCAGTGGAGAAGGCCCAATAAAAGCCTCTGAGTCTGCCATGCCTCCTACTTCAGGCCAAGAGAGTAAATCAGTCAAATCATATCCTAGTAAGGGCAGAAGGCACTAAAGAATTGGCTCTAAACCCAAGGACATAGGAGTGGTGGTCTCCATCGTAATGTCCATTTACTTCATCAATCTAACCTTGGTAAAGATAGACAGGTCCTGCTGGGTGACAATGAATTATCAAAGACTCAGCCCAAGAGCAGATCAGATTATTCTGCCTTTTGCTCCAGCTAGCGATATGTCTTTAGGCACATTACACGTAGTTGTTGACTGGTGAATGTGGTGATTTCCAACTTGGCCTCAAGAGGCAATCAGAAATCATCCACATTAACTTGGATTCAATATTAGTATCTATCTTTTCCCATCCTCTTCTGTTCTCTGTCATAATATTGGCCAAGGAGGCATGGACATTGGATATTCTACAGATCCACTGTATTGATGACATCTGCTTATTAGACTGGGTGTACAGGTGAAATCCTTGTTAAGACATATGCATCCCAAAGTCCAAATAGAGATGAGCCCTGTTAAGATTTAGGAGGCCTTTTGATGGGTGACATTTTCAGGGGTCCAGGATTAGAGCATGGTGGGATATCCTTTTTAAAGCAAATGGCATTTTGTTGTGTCTTGTGTCTTTCACTGAGAGGAAAAAACAGTACCTGTTGAGGCTCTAAAGGCAGCACCCTTCATTGTGGAATATGGAGAGTGCATATGCTAAGTAGTGTGAAAGACAGTGAGTTATGAGGTAAACTGAGAATGGGAAAGGGCTTTATACCAATCCAGGCTGCAGTACAAGCCAGGCAACACTGAAGTATTGGCGGTGCTAGGGGTGGGAAAAAGGTGCACTGCAGAGTTTAGAGAAAGCCCTGTGGAGAATCACAACTTAGATACTTAGGATTTGAGTAAGATCATGCCATTTGCATCAGAAAACCATACTCTTTTTGAAAAATGGAGTTTTACTGCTTTGTAGAGATGGGAAGCTTGACCATAAGTTGTTCCATAGCTGCATCAGGCATTGCCCTTTCCAAGCCAGGCTTGGTGACAGTCACTAGGTCTTGAGGACAGCAGGGCCTACTCTCCTATGAGGTTCATGATGTCCTGGAGTTAGACACAAATGGGCGCAGAGGGCACAGCATGCTGCAGTCAGGTGGCCTGGGTGCCATGACTTCTGCCAGCTTTGTATCAGAGCCTTTTCCTCAGTTCACATCAGTGGCCGTACATAAGATTTCTGTGAATTGTGATGGAGTGAATGTATCCTCTTGGTATTTGCTGGTTATTTTAAGCATGATCCAGTTTGAGTGTCCAAGTCAGCTCTGAGACAAAGTCTCCATAGCAGGAAAAGTAAGGACATTTGTGTAGTTACCTACCTAGGTTAAGAAAGTTGTGGGCTCATGTGTGATAGGGAATGGGCCAGCTGTCTAGTGAAGAGCCTGGAGAAAAGGATGGGAAGATTGAGAACAAGGAGGTATGGTATGGAGGCACAAGGTTGGACATAAGAAACTGGAGCAAAAGTGGGTATGTCTTCAGGTCACATTTATATCTATGAACAGAGCATTCTGGCAAGGAATAGATACCAAAGAATTAGGTGCACAGAATCCTTGCTCAGGCTCTGTCTTGGCCATGCTTGTTCACCGTGAATGAACATGAGGGTGAAGCTGGCAGAGATGAAGGCAGTGGCTAGGCATATAGCACAGGTTCCCAAGGCTGAGTCATCTGCTGTTCCTGTCCCAAGAACCAGCCTGCTGGGTTCACAATTCAACATCAGCTCTTAAGGACACGCTAGCCCCTTGGTGGCGAGTTGACTACGTTGTAACCCTTCTACTTTGGAAAAGGAAGTACTTTATTTTACCAGTAGATTCAAGTTCCAGATTGAAATTTGCCATTCCTGCCAATAGGATTGCAGAAATCATCACTGTAAGGAGCTCACAGGTTATCTAATCTATAGGCCCAGGATCCTACATGTCTCATGGCGTCTGTTCAGTGAACATCAGTGACAACAGAACAGGTGAATTGAGCCCTTGACCAAAGGATCACCTAGTACATATAGTTCATATCACATACCATGCCACCTCGAAGCTGTTGAGCAAGTCCCCTCAAGAGATGGGGGACCATCACTCAGGAAATGATGTACATTGTTTGACTGGTTGAAGTGAAAATTTTTAGGCAGTGTCACATAGCTAGAAGGTAGAATTTGTAAGTGTGGTAGCCAAATGATGGAAGCCAAAGACTGGCTCCCAGTGAACCACTTGGGATCATATGTTTCTCATGCCCACATCTCTGGGCTTGGCATGTGTAGAAGTCTTGTTTTCCAAAGGGGAGATACTGCTGCCAGGGGACACAGCAGGAGTCCTGCTGAATTATAAACTATTACTGCTTTACTACTTCAGGTTCCTTGTGCCCAGGGGCCTGCAAGCAGAATTGCCTTGAAGCTAGAGTGATTTCCCAAGTCTGACTTGGGAGGAGCAGGGGTGGTGTCACTTTCTGGGGACAGGGACAAGTGGGTCTGATGCTAGGTGGTCTATGTCGGCAGCTCTTGATCCTTTCTTGACTGGTCTTAATAGGAAGCACGTAAGGGTAGCACCCAGTCATGGACTTCATGGTGACCAAGAGTTCAGACCACTCAGGAATAAGGAGGAGGTTCATCTCCTTCGGCAAGAAAGACACCAAGAGCAATGAAGTAGGAGAAGAGGATAGCAAAGGAGGGCACTAAGGATATCAGCCACTTGTTCCAAAGCCACCTGCAATGTGGTAGCTGCGGGTCATCCACTTCCCTTCTTTTTCCACTCCTTCCTGGGAGAACCACCTTGAGAGTGTAGAAGTGGGTCCCAGCAGCGCAGGAGGTGGGCTGTGGACTGTCCACTAGATCGTCTTTCCAGGATGGAGGACCAGCTCCCCCAGCTACTGTGGGGGTGCTGCTATACAATGCTTGGAGCAGACCACTCTCTGGGGCTTGGGAAACCCTATCTTGGCCACAGTGATGCCCACAGATAAGACCCATCATCCTGCAGCATGGAGGCTCAGCCTGTTGCCCAACTCAGCTCAGCTCTGAGGGCCATGTGGGCTCCAGAGAGTCCAGTGGGCCTGTTGAGGTGTCATTAACTGGATCACATTTTGGTTTCTCATTCTGCTTCTGTATGATTTCTTCCATTTTTTTCCACAGGTGTTGATCCCCTGAATAATTCTTAAATGAGCTCAATATCTCCTAGTCTGCTTGCTGGGAAACTAGCAAGCTCACAAATTCCACCATTATTACCATGACTGACAGTCCCTTTCCCCACCAATCCACATCCCTTACTACCTGTAACAGTCACTAGGGAAATACTTTTTTCAATCTTTTTATTGTATGGTTCAGCTATGTTTTCAAACTTTGCTCCAGCTGTCATCAGCCAGGAAGCTTCCTTGATTACCTTTGCCTGTTTTGATCTGTTCCTAGTGGTGAGCCTGGGCATCCTTCCCAGTTATTCTGTCCCCTTGGTCATTGTGTGTGTTGGATTTCAATGCAGCTGCTATTTAATGAGTCTAAATTTCTCTCTCCAGGGTGAAGTCTTAGGTGACAAAGGATCTGCTTTTTTCTTTTTCTTTTTTCTTCCAGTGCTGTAATACCCAATGCCGTTCGAGATTTATCCTAAACTCTCCACATGTTTATTGGAGAATGAAATGCATTTTTTTTTTTTTACTCAGATAGTTTTTACTCAGGTAGATGAGTAGAGTCATCTGCGTTGTCTAATTATCCCTGGGTGTGAACTTGTTCAAGGAACCCGTCTCAATATTGCCAAGAAGGAATTTTTCACTTAGAAGTTATATTTCCATTTTTCTGTAGTGCCTGATACTTTAACAAACTCCTCTAGTCCAGGTAGGAACTTGGCAAATGCTAAGAGACTCCTTTTATTTTTAGCAAATGCTGAGGAGAGTAAAGAGTAGCCCAGCGTGGCCCCAGGCAAAATCTAGGAGCCACTAACATTTGTCTTCAGTTCTTTACCATCTCCTTTCTATTGCTTTTCTCACTCACAGTACCCTACCTCCTCTGCTATTTCATTCTGCTCACAAAACTTACCTCTGGGAAAACTCAGCTGATTCATAGTTTGGTGTGACTTCGGGTTGGTATGCTGTCTCCTATTTGCATTTTTTGCCTCATTTTTAATTGAAAAACAAAAGAGTTTATAGATAGTCCAAGGAGCTGTTTGTCCCCTTTAAGCATCTGTTTTGTTTTACATGCAAAACAGAGTACTAATTTGACCATTCTTTACTTTCTACTATATACTCAAGAAGAGGATGTGTTTTGTGTTTAGCCTTACAGAATCCCTAGCAATGTGCTGCATCCCCTGTAATTCATGAGCAATGATGAATTCCGTCTGTACAGCATTGTATACATGTACTTATAAATATGGTTATAAATAACTGTGGGCTAACAGGAAGGTGTTTTATGTGAGAGGAAGCATCATGCTGCAGCATCCTCATGATTTACCCTCATCTGCCCTAGGGCTGCCCTCTTCTGTTTCTGGCCTGGGCCTTCTGTGTCCTTGGAGAAGGATAAAAGAAAGGTAGAGGAATAGGCAGGAAGAGAACAAGGTGGCTGCTGCAGAAAGCACCTTCCAGGGTGGCTAATGGTGGGGCACACGGAACAGTGGGGCAAATGCCTGAGGTGTGCAGCTGCATACACTGTGGACATGGAAGTGGAGGCTTCAGACAAGACTGCGGTGCTGTTCACCATGGCGCCATAATGAAGCACTGCACAGTGGGCAGTTTACACACCAGAAAGTGTTTTCTCACAGCCCAGGAGGCTAACGTCCAAGATCCAGCTCTTAGAGGATGGTTGTGTCTGAAGCTTCTCTGTAGCTTTGGGTGGCTGTCTTATCTCTATCATCACATGGTCTTCTCCAGGTGTGCCTGTGTCCTAATCTTTCTAAAAAAATAAAGATATAAGTGATAACTGGATTTGGGCCCGTTCATATGACTACATTACTTAATTATCTCTTTAAGGCCTAGTCTCCAAATATTGCCATATCCTCAGGCACTAGCAGGTGGGACACCAACAAATGAATCTGGAGAAACCCAGTTCACCCCATAACTATTATTGTGACAGACCAAGCAGTCCACACAGTCCAGGAGTTAGACATACTCTAGAGTGACATACTCTAATTTAGAATTCAGTCTTTACCACCTAAAATCACTTGAGTGTGTTCCTTAATTTCTTGATACCTTAGTTTCCTCTTCTGCTGAGGAAATAAAAATAATTATGGCAACAACGCTGCTTAACATGATGACATATGCAGAGTACGATATGTGGACATACGATATAAGTTTGTAATGACTGTTCGTAGTATTAGAATTGTTAATATTCTAACTATTCCTACACACTGGGCAGCTTACATACCAGAAATGTGTTTTTTCACAGCCCAAGATCCAGCTAATGTCCAAGATCCAGCTCTTATGAAGTTAGTTTCTTCTAAAGCTTCTCTGTGACTTTGGGTGGCTGTTTTCTCTTCATCATCACATGGTCTTCTCCAGGTGTGCAATAAATAAATAAAAATAAATAAAACAATAAATAAAATAATAAAAATAAAAATAATTATGGCAACAGCACTGCTTAATGTGATGACATATGCAGAGTATAATATGTGGACATACGATATAAGTTCATAATGACTTGGTAGTAGTAGAATTGTTAGTATTCTAACTATTCCTTTCCAGCAAGAAGGGATGAATTAAAATGCCCTCCTATTTAGAGTTTCAGTGAAGATTGCAGGAAAGGATGCTTAGTAAAGAGCCTGTGTATTGCCTGGCTCAGGGTAACTTTTCAATAAATATTGGTCTTCAATAAATATCACATCTTCCTGGGACAAGAACCCAGTTTTCCAAAGCACTGTGTCTCCATTTCATATGGCTGATTAAGACCTGGGATTGCAAAACTATCTATTTAATAAGATGCAAATTTTCTTGTTGGGAAAGTTTTAGTTGGAAAAGCTATCTGTTTTATTCAGAGACTCATATTTCATTTATTGAAGCCTGAAACAAAGCCACACAAGAGAACACACAACTTGTAAAATTATTCAGCCACAGAGAGGTGGGCCTTGTGTTCTGAATTACATACTGAAGAAATGCTCAAGTTCATGCAGGTGATTAACCGTTTGATATCTTGTCAGACTTTGACAAGCTCTCCTTCTATTTCTTTACACCTCTCACTGTGTCTGGTGTAATTAAGAAATGGTGCTGAGTTCTTGTCATCCACCATTAAGAACTAGTCACAGATAGTTTCATAACATCTGCTTCTTGCAACCTCCTAATTATCCATAAAAATCTGGCAGAGAGACCTGACAGTTTATCAGTAACACAGAACATGAATACAAAATAGGGTGCTTTGCTTCTGGAGGTTGAGGAATGGTGTAAAACAGGTACTTTCTAACCTCTTATTTTGCATGCAGCTATACTGCCTGTTCAGATCAAGGCTCAGTAAAGACTCAGTGTTAAGAACCACCTTCTGACAAGAGAGTGTGAGTTGGAGATGTGCTAGTGCAGCCATGCCAAACCTGTGTCCACCACTTCCCTGCCACTGCCCCTCCAGGGCATCCTGACACAGTCCCTTTCTTGGCTGTCCTCAGGCCCTGAGCTGTCCAGACAATGACAGGAAGAATGGAAGGATTCCTGACAAGCAGATGTTTGCCTCCAGCAAGGTGGACTCTGGGCTCCTCTTGCTTTTTCTTGTTCTGGATGCTATTTTTGCTTGCCTGGGTTTCTGACTTACTGACTCCTTTGATTCTGCTAATGTATCTGTTTGGAGCCATGGGTAATTCTGCCCTTTGGTTCTGAATGTATAGATGGTTGTTTGACCCTTCAGTTTTAGACCTATGCTCTGTTCTGGTGGTTCCCTTGTGTTTTGTTACCTCACAGCTTTGCCTTAGCTCCCTGGACTATACAGCTTTCATCTCTGTGTTTTCAGAAACAAAAAACAAAACAAAGAAAAACAAACAAAGTCAAATGGAAACTCTTCCTGTGTCCTCTGAGGTTCAGTAAGTAGGGACCTCAAAGCCATGTGATAAGAAGGTGATTTAGCAGAAAGGAGAAAGCATTAGACTCATAGTAGTTCATAAATAAATGTCACAGAAGCAAGAACTCAAAATCTGGGGCATCTTATGGCAGCTTAACATAATGTAGAGAAGAAGCTGGGCAGGGAGAGGGGGCTGGGCCTGGGGTGAGGGTGAGCTTCAGGAAGAGACCGGGAGACTGTGGTTAGAAAGCTTGTTCAGTGTCCTTGTGCTGCAGAGGAGTCACCAGGCCAGTGGGTGGCATCTCTGGAATGGTTTTTTCCTGGACTAGGACAGAGGACAACTTTGCAAAGGGAAATTCCTGCTATCCTTATGAAGGGAACTTTGGGTCCCACATTAGACAATTAAGAGAGAGGGAAAAGGACTTTTCACCCATCTGTTCTTTTTCAATTGCCTTCAACTCAAAATAAGCCCTGTACCAAACTGGCATATATGGGGTGGTGACCTGTGGCTTTCCACAGTGCTGAGAGGAAGAGCATACGGGAGAATCAGGCTTTGAATCTCGAGTGGACTGATTCTTCATTGTCTCTACATAGCCCCGGCACGACTGAGGAAGCACTTGGAACTTGTTAAAAATGCAGAATCCCAGGCCCTACCAGCATCTGCCAAATCAGCATCTGTATTTTTATAAGATTCTTAGGAAACTGTGCACATTAAAGAACTGCCAGTTCATAGTAATATTCCACACTAGTCTTCAAGTGGCGGGATATCTAACAGGCCCTTGGAGGGTACAGGGAAGTGTGTGCCATTTCTGGCAAGAGTTTAAATCAGAAAAGAAGGAACCTGGATCTCACTGCAGTAGATAAGGCAACTGGGCTACAGGCTAGGCATTCAGGCAGCCAGAGGGGAGTCTATGGGCTCCAAGGTGATGGCATTGACAGTTGGATCACAGCACAATGTGCCATAATGGAGTGTGGTAATGGATGTGACTGGTACCTCTCTGTTGCATGCGAGGGGTTCCTTCTTCATGGGAGGCAGATAGTCTCGGTGCTAAAAGTGAGAAAAGGAACTCACTAACCGAAAGGAGTTTTGCTTTCTCATTTGGCCTGCTACACGTCCCTCTTCTGGTGTGCACTTTCTGGCCCTGGTGGTTGCCAGGTACACATTCACTAGCCACAGTCCTCCACTCCTCTGTTTTTGGACTCTGATGGGAAAGGATGCACAACCGGGTGCCCCTGGGGTCTGAGTGGCATAGCCATCCCACTCCTGTGTGCAGAAGACCTAGGACAGAGTTGCAGTCTGGAGACATGCTCATGGCATCAGGCCGCCCACCCTGGGATGTTTTGCAGAGATATGGAGGCCAGGGCAGGGCTTGTGCAGGAAGCCATCTTCTGACCACTAGGCGCAGAGACAGTGTCCCATGGCCACTGCAGCCTCTTCCCAGCCTGTGTGCTGTTTCTTGCTTTATTATTTCCCTCATTTGTTCGACTTTTCTTGAGAACGCGAAGCCATTTTTTGTTTTTATTAACTCTTCACCATTTTCCTTCTTTAAAAAACCTGTCCTGGAAACTAGAGTAAAAATCAGAAATGACATTTACCCTGGGAAGAATGTTATTTATTTTTGATTTGTACCATGCCTGTTTTTTTTTAAAATTTTTAAAGAAAAATCCTCAAGACTCCTACACTGTGACACACACTGACTGTAAAGCCAGCAAATGAAAACTTATCTAAAATGAAGGGGATGGGAAATAACTGTTCTCAAAGCTGAGACACATGTAATGCTGGATTTCCAAAGGCAAATGTAATGTGTCTCTGGTTAGTTTTTCTAGGAGAGTGAACACTAGGTAAACGTCTCAAACACTCTTATCTGATAGTGAGATTATAATAATAATAGTTTGAGTGCATAGAATCTCTAGGTACTTGGTTAACTTCCCTTCTTGCACCGCCTTGTGTCAGCTTTTCTGTTCCTCTGACAAAAATCAGAGGAAAACCAACTTACCTAGAGGAAAGCTTTGTTTTGGCTTATGGTTTCAGAGAATCAGTCTGGTTAATTGGCCGAGTTATTTTTGGAGCCACAGAAAGGCAGAAACATCATGGTGGGAGCACATGTTGTGGTAAAACTGCCTGTGTCATGGTACCTGGGAAGCACAGGGAGGCAGGGAGGAGGAGTGTCTCACTATCCCCTCAAGGGCCCTTCCCCAATAACTCAGCTTCCTTCTGTCAGGTCCTCTCTTAAAGGTGCCACTACTTGCCAGTTATGTCCTAGGCTGTCTTCAGATCCAAACCATAGTATCGTATCTTGCACCAATAGTATGCGACAGCAAAGAGCAGTGGTCCCCAGTATGAACCCCAAAGCCAGAGTCTGGATTTGGATCGCAGTTCTGCCATTTATAAGCTATGTGACCTTGGGGTACTCTTACTCTTTTTATCCCTAAAATTGAAATAACAACCAGACTATGTAAAAAAGCTGGAAGCATCCAGTGATTTATGTGCAAAAGCACACAGTGCCGGGCTTTAGCGAGTGCCTTCATTATCATTTCCTCTACTTAACAGATAAGGAAATGGGCCTTAGGGAAGTTAGGTGGCTGGCCGGGAGTCCATGGCCAGATCAGACATCAGAGCAGATATGAGCCCTCTTGACTACTGTGCTCAGAAACTCCAGGTCAGGTGCTTCTCCGTGTTAGCAGAGCAGCCCAGGCAGGTCCTGCAAGGGAGAACTTCCTGCCTGCGGTGTGTGGGGGGGATTTTTCCCTGCTGCTCAGTGCCTCCTCTTCTAGGGTGGTGTCTGATTTCAATAGGACTCCACAGAAGTTTAAATAATGGGGACATTGACTGCAAGTCACACTGTGTGACTCTGCATTCTCTACTAGTATTTATAGCCACCAATCTTTTCTTAATACAGTTGAACACAGATGAAATTTGGGTCAGTGTCCACTCAGAAGTCCACTTCAATATCACTTCTGGAGAGAGACGCTTGCCTTGCTGTTTCCTCTCAAGGCAGCAGACCTGAGCATCCTCGGCTCTGCTAGTGATCCTGGGTCAAATGCGAGTGTAATTCCCTTGCCCTCCACCAGGTGTCCGACTCGTCCCTGCTATTTGACAGGCATCGGGAAAATAGCTTTCTTCACCCTTCAAGGGATAGGATTGAAGAGGGTGGTGGAGTGATTGCAGGGAGGGAGTGAGAGAGATTGTGACGAGACTTTCAGATGCTGCTTCTTGTCTCCAGACAAAAGGAATTTTTCACCTTTTTTTCTTTGATACATAGGTGTCTCTGTCCAGAAAGCCGGCTCAGGTCTCTGCAATTTAGAAAGCTTCTATTTCTACCAAAGAACTGCTGTCTGGCCAGAGCCTTTCATCTCAGAGCTTGAGGCCAGAGCTGCTGTCTACACTCCTTCTTTGTGCTCAAGAGCCCCTTCGAGCCTTGCTCCCCCACTGAACTCTCTTCATCTAGGGTCTGATTAGAAGAGGGGGGAAGGCCAGCACTCCTGTCCTTGGCGTTTCCGCCTCAGTATTGGAACCGGTTTGTGGCTTTGGCCTGACCAGCCCTCCTGCAGACATAGCTGAGTGCGTGTGTGTACGTGCTGGCAAGGCAGAGGCCTTTTTTCCCTGTTCTCCAGCACGTGGACACTTGCTTCTCTGAGGGAGTAAGAGAATTTCAGAGCAGAAACACAATTCCAGTAGCCAGGACATTTTCATTTCCAAAGTATTCTCTCATCTCTCATCCAGGTGGTGAGCTCCCTCCCTCCCCCTCCCTCCTGTCTCCCTCTTTCCTCCTCTCCCTTCCTTCCTTTCCCCTTCCCCTTTTCTTTTCCTAGGTCCCACACACTGGGGAGGGTGGGCTCAGGAAGAGGAAAAGCCACTAGTCTTTCTGGCAGAGGTAGCCTTCTGCACTGGGGCTTTCTGGAGTCCTTCGTGCAGATCAGAGGTCTCCCCAGGACACCCCAGACATTTACCATGGCCTGATGGGCCCTTGGGGACCAGTACTTCACAGGGCCTGAAGCCAGGGCGCTGATGGTATGTTGCTCTCCAGCCAGATCTACTGCGTGGGTGAGGTGTCTCCAGTCAGCGCCAGGGTTAGAAGGAGTAGTGGGGCTCCTTTCCCCCAAAGGCCCTGATAACAAAAGCTAGCACCCGATGCATAGAGCCCCCACTCTCTCTGCACCCACAGCCTCACTGTATGTGTGGCGTTTAATACTCAGAGAGCCTTTGCCAATACATACTTTGTCCTGTGCTGGGAAATCGGAGCCCAGATGTGATGTATTATTGATAGGATTGTAATTTACTCCTCTGGGGCTGTATCTAGTGTATACCATTAGCACAAAATATCAAATTACCAACTGTTGTATATATTTGTCTCTTCAGGTCTGACTCAGTGATATTTGCCTTTCCCCTCAACAGAAGATCATGAATGTAGAAAGCAGGGTAATATTATTTTTTGTGGCTGCCGTTGCAAGGGAATTTTGATTAAACCATTTTCCCTGTGCTGTGTTTTTGGTGAGTGGTGCTTTGCTGTGTGGCGACAGAAGGGCGGTCTGGACGGAAGACGGATGGGCAGTCACTACAGCTCTCCCCTCCATGGAATGGCCTCTGCAGGCTGCTCCAGGCCAGGCTCTGGGCTTTCTACATCTGTAAAGGATGTCAGCAATCTATGAGCGGGTGTGGGGCACGGGCTGAACAGCCCATGGAGCCTGAGGCGTGGAGGCCCAAGGTCCTACTGGGCAACATCTGAGCAGGCTTGGGGCTGGGACAGCAGCCTCTGTGGGCTCAGTATCAGCACTCTGTCAGTTTCTGGCCCTTGGGGTCTTTTCCCCCTCCCTGCAGCCTGACTAATAGCACAAGCACACTTCTTTCTTTAAGACGATTCCAGGTCAGAGGGCTCAAACAGAACCGCAGATGGAAATAGCACAACCTGTCAGCCCAGAGCTCTCTGTTCTGATCCTTGGCTTCTTTTGGTACCTCGAGCTCTCTGCCAGTTGGTCAGCTCAGTGTTCTACCACTGCCCCCATCAAGTTCACCACAGAACTGTTACGAGTAAACGGGTTTTTAAAACATGCCTGTGACGTGGCTTCCTTGTGCCTGAGGTTCAGAGTGAGTGGGTGGGGCATCAGGGAATAAGTTTCAAATCCAAGTTAACCCAAAGAAGGAAGGCATTTTGGAGACGTGCTCACTCCTCTCATTCTTGCCTCAGTCTGTGCAGCTTCTCTTGGGTAGGGGTGGTGAGAGGCCTACTCTCCACTCTCCACGTTGCTGGCCGAGTTGGGGACAGGGCTTGGAGTCTGCCGTCTCCAAAGCTAGGGTTGGATTTACAGTAGACATTTTAGAAAACACACTCGGCCTTGGGGTCTGCTGGGTTTGGCTGCCTGGGGAATATTCTGTGGTGAAGCTGGTTTTCCTGAGGGCCTACAAGAGCCAGGCTTTGTTCCTGCTCCTCTGGGGCCAGACTGGTGCACTGCGGGAGACCCCTTTGCTTGAGGAAGGGGAGCAGTTGACTCATATCTTCAGAAGGTGTCTCCTTCCTAAGCCACCACTTCTTTTGGACTTGGGGGCCCTCCTTTGTCCCATGCTTTTTCCTTCCTTAAGGAGGGATGTGGAGTTAAATACCAATCACACAGGAGTATAAAACCACTGAAATCAGTGCTAGATCTATCACAGCAATCATAGGCCTTGACAGCTGAGAAGTATTATTTGTTTTTTTCTTCTCAGATTTCTACTGAGCCTGGTGTTTCAAGCATATGTCTTGGGGAGGAGAGACCCATATAAAGGCAATTACAATTGGCGAATGATTAATGTTGGATCTGACATTTTTATGTGTCAAATATGTTTAACTGCATTAACCTTTGCAGAATTTACACCCATGATCCAAGATATATCTTGTACAGCATCTGAAATATCTGCAATCTGCCTTCACTTAAATCTTATTTACATTTATTTTATTACAATATAAATGGGTTTTAAAAATCTTAATAGAGTTTTTTACCCCATTCTGCAAGTCCTGCTGGCTCTGTGAGGAGCCAGAGGGCAGCAGGGTTCTTTGCTGGTTGCAAATAGAACCCAAACCACCTGTCTGGGGACCCCAAACACAGTGGGAGCCAGTGCTGATTCTTCTAGCTCCCGTCTGGGATTTAAATGCTCAGGGGTGAGCTGGGTGTGTGTGTGTGATCTCAGTGTGAAGCACAGAGGCAGAGAAGTTTTATGGCAGATGGGCAACTTTTAATTTTCACATGTTACAGAACACATACATTTTCACAGCATTCGTTTTAGAAAAGAAGCACTAAGTGGTTCCCATCTGTGGTGCTTTTGCAGCCTGCCCCTCATCCGTCCTCTGCAGAGCAGTTTCTGCCCCCAATGTCGGTGACAACATTCCTCAAGGGCATACTTGCTCCCAGGGCAGAGTGACTTTTGCTGCCCCTGCTGCTTCTGCTGTGGTGGCCCCGCTGTGGGCAGCTCCACGGCTCCTGAGCTTCACACCACTGAAGTCTGGTGGCAGCAGACAGACTCCGGTGGAATGAAGGACAAGAGAACACGTGGATGGTCGGGGACCTTCTTCTTGGAGACTGTGCTACATGGCTCTGGGCCCTGCACACAGGCCTGTGGTCTGGCAACAAGTCTTTGGGACTCTGCAATCACATCTGTGGGAGATGCTGAGGACCTGGATAGTTACAGAGGATGCATCCTCTAGGGGTTTGTGGGGAGCTAACTCCCCAGGAAAGATCTTTTTTTCACTGGCTCACAGTGAGACAGTGCTGAAAGGCACAGAGGAGACTGTGGAGCCGGGGGCTCAGGCTGTTTTGCAGCTGGTTCCAAAAGGACACATACTCCCTCCCTGTGTTCACACATTTGGGATGCCAGCTGTCTTCTCCCACACTGAGTTCATTGTGGCTTCCCTGTCTAGAGAAGCAGGGGTTCTGCAATTGTTCTACAGCAATCTGGCCACTCTGAGCTGCCTGTAGGAGTCGGGGCAGGGCCAGGGTGTGCAAGGGGCCCAGCTGGCACTCTGTGGGCCAGTGTGCCAGTGCAGAAATCAAAATGGTAGGTAAGGAGGGGGGTTCTGTTGCCGGGGTGGAATGGACAGGAGGATTTCCCTGGACAGCCAACCTCCAGCAGGCCTGCACCCTCCCACAAAGCTGCCTGGAAATGGTGCCACTACTTCTCTGTTGGGCATGGGTTGGGACTGAGGAGAGACAGGAGGAGTGCAGCCTGGCTTCCAGAGACTGAGCTCCATCTGGAGGATGCAGACTATCAGAGGGTTCTGTTCTCTCTTTAAAAAAATGCCCGCCAAGCCACCAAGGAGGCCTTGCTGCCTGGCTGCTTCCCTGCTGCGTCCAGACATGCCCAGGGCTCAGCGTGAGCCCCATAAAAGGCTGTTCTCAGCACCAACATGCAGACTGGGTGGGTGCAGGCCGATCTACCTTGTTGTTTGGAATCCTTGCTTCCTGGGGCTTGTTCTGACCTGAGCAGGGAGGGAGCATCTACCTGGCCAGCTCCTCCTCCCACAGCCAGCACCAGGGCTGAGGCCTGGCTGGAAAGGCTTTAAACAAAAGCCTGGTACTCTAGTTGCTGCTGGGCCAGTCTTGTTCTGGATGTAAGGGCCTTGTCAGGGTGAATGCAGGGTTTGTTGAGGGCCTGAGATCTGGGCACTGAGGGGAAGTTCCATTCATCCCCTCCTGCTCAGCCTCCTTGCAATACTCACCATTCTTTATGAAGAGACATGCGGCTTGCTTGTGGACAGCCTAGACTACATGATCTCCCTGCACCACCTCCGACCCATTGCTTGGTCAACAGGAAGAAAGGCTTGTGTGTTGGCTCTGATAAATAATGGCAGGGCGAGAGCCATAATTCTGGTACAGAAAGATCTTTGCCTTCTATTTGTATTTCATTTCAACTTTCAAAGCAAAAGATCAATCCTTCCTTGAAACCCTTGCCCCACGCTTACCCTCCTGGTATGTACAGTGCACATGTTTCTTGGGCTTCTCACTTCGGTGTGCAGAGAGCATGGCCTGCATATGGGTGCTTCCCCTGCAGGGCGGGTGCTCCTGAGAGGGCTGTGTCTGAAAGGCTGTGCAGCTGCGGAAGGCCATGCATGTGGCACTGATGCTAGAGGGCACAGAAACAGAGACCCTCTCCTATTCCCTTCCCTAGAGACCTGCAGCTGCCACAGGGCAGGGACCACAAAAGATGAATAGCAGCCTGTGCACAGGGTGCTGGGCCCACTCTGAGCCACACACTGCAGTTCAGTCTTCTCCCACCAGAGCTGACAGCTCGGTTGGCCAGTGGCCTTTGACTTGACCCCCACGGTGTTCAGTTGGGTGGCTGAACACACCAGCACACCATGCATGTATCAGACCATGTGGCAAGTTTTGGCCAGTGGCTATTCTGTGTCCCCAGCTGCCCCAGGACTGAGCCTCACATTGTCCAGCCAATCAAAGAAAGGAAGCAGCTCCCGAATTCCCATGAGATGCACCCTGAACCCTGGAAGGGTTCTAGGACAGGAAATCTATGGAAACTGGATGGAAGTATGACCTTGGCTCTGGCCTGCCCAGTCCCCACCTTGCCATACCACTTCCCACTGTGGTCAGGGGTCACTGCCTGGGACCCTGGAATCCTCAGGACAACAGGGATTTGGTTAAAATGCCGAAGGTTCAGCTACTTCAGCTCTGAAGGAAGGTGGCGATTGACTTCCAGTGAAAAGGGCTCTTTCACTCTTCTCTTCCGCCCCGTGAGCCTCCTACTCTAAGCACTTGGCTCAGGTTTGACAAAGCCCCAAATTCAGAGATTTCAGACTCACCTGTGTGTTCGCATCTTTGAACTTCCAGCTATCAGGGCCCAGCTTTGCATTTGATGTAAAATAAGAAATCATCTTTTGTTGCAATGATAACGAAGAGTAAAGAGATAGGTAAAGAGTCATGCGTGGGAAAGGGACAAGGGGAGTTTCTAGGCTCAGAGGGGTCTTTTGTTGTCCCGAGGAGGACAGAGGATGGAGGAAGAGATTAACCCACTTACTGTACAGAGCACCCTGGGCAGTTGGCCGGCAGGCTGGTGGGGACATGAGGAGGTGGGTCCTGAGGCAAAGAGAAGAGGAAAGGGGGGGAGTGGGGCTGGAAGCTGGGCTAGAGCAGTTGGGCCAGAGAGAGTGCAGAGGGTAGTGTAGGACTCAGGTGAAATTTTAGAGGAAAGGTTGGCGACAGACAATAAAAAAGACAAACTGGTTTTCCTCCAGGCAGGAGCGAGGTGAAGAGGGAGCAGCCCATTTCGAGGAGGTGGTACTAGTTTCACTCTTTATTTATGCACCTCTCAGCAAAGCTTCTGGTTACCTGCCCAGTCCAGCCAATGGAATGAGGCCCTGTTGCAGGCCCCGCCCTGTAGAACCCACACCCAGGGCTGTGGGGGTGCACACTGACCCACTGCCTTACCTTCCTGCAAACACCAGCAAAAGGAGAGCAGGTCTTGTCATCCCCAGAGGGGAGATCGGCACTGCAGGGCATCTGACCTTGGCACCTGAAGGCTTTGGGCCCACAGAAACCTGGGAGGAGGAAAAGCAGAATGCTGGATCTTATCTTGGCTCAACGAGGCTGGCTATGTGCATGTGTCTATGCTGTGTGGTGCATGTTTGTGTGTACATATGTCTGTGTGTGTGCATGTACCCTGGGTGGCAGAAACAATGTCCTTTTGAGCTGTCAGCCACGACTTGGGCTCCTTGCTCTATACAACGTTCACATTCAGGAATCTGGCAGAGTGGGGCCAGCGCTCTCAACTGGGCCGCACAGCACAGAGAGGTCTGAGGGTCAGAGCTGCAGCCCTGCTGGTCGCTGGGCCTGGCTTTCAGCACAGAGAGAATGTGCTGCTTTTCCTGTGGGAAATGAGGGCATTTTGCAACCCAAGAGGCTCTGTAAACCTGCTTCTCTCCCTTCTTCCTGAGAGGGACAGTTGGGAAGAGACGAGGAATGGCGTTAGGTCAGCTGTAAACCATTGACTGTCTCACGGCACCCCTGAAGCTCTTTCTCACCTCTCTGCCTCTCACCCCTTTCCTGCCAACCATGGCCCCTGGAGCAGGCTGCTCTGGAGTCGAGTCCTCGCTGTGTGGCCCAGGGGTAGGAGGAAAGCACGGGGTCTGAGCCACAGAGCGTCTAGGCGAGGCCTGTCCCGGCGCCTCACAGGACACATTGGGCTGCTGAAGCCTTAGAAACCAGCTGACCTAAAGTGCTCACACCCTGTGAATTGGGACAGAGGTGAAGATTGCTTTCCTGCCTCCGGCACAGGGCTAGCATGGGGTCAAGATCTGCCGGGGTCTGCTGATCCCAGTTAAGGGCTCCTTCCCTGGCTGGGCTGCGGGGCTGGGCTGGTTACTCCTCATTCCCAGGGAGGCAGAGGCCTCCCGCAGGCCCTGCGTGCACCTTACAGGGGAGGCAGGGGCCCCACTGCTGCCCCTGGATCTTAGCATGCAGTAGTGAGGAGGAGGAGCCTGCAGGTGACACAGGCAGGCTGGGTGTCCCTGCGCCCTTCCTCCCTCCCTGCTCCACCCTGCCGTCCCTTCAGATTGCTTTCGTCCACTGTCCACTCGGTCACTTCCTGGCTGTTCTTCAGGCATGGGCCCAGGCAGGGTATCCTCCTAGGAGGGTGTCCTGTGTCCTGGGACACAGCAGCAGACAAAGCCAGAGGCAGGGGAAGACACAGGGGCCATCCTCAAAGACATGTGGCCTCTGCTGGTGAGCTGCAGCCGGCCCACAGAGTGGGCGCCTTGTCCTCAGGCTGGGCCTGTGGCCTCTTGCTGTAGTAGAGTTTCCCAGGCTGGAACAGGGAATGAACTGCTCAGAACCACCCTCTGAAGCCTGAGGCCTCAGGTGTCCGGGTGTCGGGTAACTCATGGCTGAGGAATGTGGCTGCCTTCACAGCAGGAAGAAGAGCCCAAGGCAAAGACAGTCCTGCAGGCCCTGACCTCTGTTCTTCCCCTCTGCACCAGCAGGCCCCGACCTCTGCTCCTCCCCTCTGCACTAGCTTGACCAGCAGCGAAGATCACTTGTCCTGCAGAGGATGTCCCTTTCCTCCCGTGGCACCCTCCACCTGGAGTCTTAAGGCTGGGGTCTGGGCTGGCAGGGAGAGTAAGATCAAGGGAAATTTCCAGTCTGGGGCCAGGTTGTGAGCGTGCCCAGTCTGCAGTGAGGCTGGGCCACGGTGTGAGCCTGGGGCGCAGACCTACCCCCTCTGCCCCAAATGTCCTCCTCACTGGGACTAAGTCTCTCCCCATGTCAGTTCTTTCACTGAATGCCTGCCCACTTCCGCACCCCACCCGGGGCCCAGGTTAGGAACTCGGTCCCACATGTGAGTGACTCTCACTCCCTCTGCACAAGTCTCAGACAGGCCAGAGAGGTCAGGGGCACTTGGCAGGAGCCCCACCCCCCTGCAGGGTTCTCCAGTCTGTTTCTGCTGGGCCTCCTGGGAGTGAACAAATGGAGTCTGAAGTGAGGGGAGGCCCTTGGCTCTCCGCAGGTGTGGGAGCAGTGAGGCCAGTCAACCCAGCTGGCCCCTGCTGGACATGGGTGCTGCTGGCCCTCTGTGGCCTGTGCACAGCCCCGGCCACCTGGACAGGGGTCCCCGCCTCCCTGACCCCTGGACTGGGAGCCGCTGGCTCTGAGGAGGCCCGACTAGCACCCAGGAGGGCCTGACGCAGTGGTCAGTGGTGCTGGAAACTGACAGGGCAGAGAGGAAGGGGAGACTTGGGCCGCCTTACTTCCCTTTCCCTCCTGCTCCTGTCCTGAGCACTGTGCTTCTTCACAGGGTACCTGGAGTCTTCTGGCTGTGGGTGTGAGAGCTGGGCCGAGGCCTCTAGTCTCCCATAGGACTTTTCCACAGGCACAAGGGAGCTGGGTGTGCTGCAGCCTGACCTGTTGTGCGAGGCCTCTTCCTCCTGCCAGCCAGGCTCACCCTTCCTGGACTGCAGACAGAAGAGGGAGCCCAGGGGCCCTCAGAGCCCCTGGGAGGTAAAGGGGTGCCCTTGGCTCCCAGCGCGGCCTGCATTGATCAGTCTCACAAAGCACCATACACAGCTCTCCAAACTGCTTGTGACCCTCTAGGATCGGGCACTGCTATTTCCATGCTTGATGGGGATTTTATTTTTTCTAAATTAACATGAAATACCAGTACTTTAGGAAAGCTAAAAGGTGGGGGCACATTCTCTTTTGCATGTGCAGTACTGTGGATTAGTCCCAGGACCTTCACACTGAGCTACACTCCTAGCCCTTTTTATTTTGTATTTTGAGATGGTCTCTATAAATCACTCAGTTGCTTAGTCTGGGCTTAGATTTGTGATTCTCCTGCCTCAGTCTCCCAGAGTGCTGGGATTATAGGTGTGCACCACCACACCTCCTTGGGAAGCATTCTTGGCATTCCTGCTAAAGTGTTTCTTGAGAAAAACCACCCAGCAAGACCCACAAACACAGCAGGGGATAGTCTGCACTATGGCTCTCAGCATTTGGGAATTAGAGGGTATGGAAGAAGTGTCTCTTGTTAACTCACGTTTTCCTTTGACATTAGTTGAGCAATTGCTGTGTGCCAGATGGTCTGCCAAGTGCGGGAGGGAATGGATACATGAGACTGGGGTGGGGGGGAGCAGGGGAGGTGCAGGTTGCAACAGTGGGGGGGGGGCAGGGCTGTGGCAGCTGTGTGGGACAGAGAGGAATTAGGAAGGGGGCCCACCTACCGCCACAGCTTGGAAATGCTAGAGCAAGAGTGGAGACCATGGTGTTAGGAAGGGAGAGGGAGGGCAGGGCTACTTCTGAGGGAAAAGCAAATGCAGGTGCCATCCTGGGCTGCTGATTCACCACCTGGGAGGTCTGAGTGAGGGTGTGAAGGACCTGCCTCATTTTTGTACCTTTTGTGAGATCCGAGTTAAAATGTGCTACATAAAGAAAAGTTGGCAGGAGACGGCCAATGTCAATGGGAGACATGACAGGCTGGGAAAGGAGGCACCAGGCTGCTTAGTGCAGGCCCCATGGTGTGCAGTGTGTGTGTGTGTGTGTGTGTGTGTGTGTGTGTGTGTGTGTATGTAGAGAGGAGGCTGGGTGGCTGCAGAGCTGTGTGTAAGGTCCCAGAAGGCTCCTGGGGCCAAAGTCAAGCCTGGTTCTTGCCTCTCAGACTTGCACGGGTGAGCAACCAAGTTTTCAGCTGAGATTCATTCTGGGGCTCCTGCATCATAACATGCTAGGTATGGTGTGGACAAGGGACAGTTCTGGGCTCCATGACTGGAGCTTGGGCCCTCCTCTGGCCTGGACTCTCCAAGGCTGGGAGGAGTTTGGGTACAAATCTGGCTGGTGTACTTTGAAGCCTGGATGAGGAGCCAGTGAAAGGATTAGCATCACACTGGCTGAAGGGCAGTGAAGGAGGGGTGGGCTGTAAGGCCGGGGGACAGGGTGTTGGACCCAGTTTAGGCACCTGGTGTCAGCCTGAAATCCATTAAGCATAGGTTGTGTGATTTGCATAGACTCTGGACACCGGTTTCCTTGGGACTTAGCCGTAGTATCTGGAGAGTGTGTGCGTGTTAAGCCAGTTTCCCAGATGCTGATGTGCTAGCAGGAGAGCCACTCGGGTGCACTGGGCTCCGTGGTGCTGGTGATGAGGTCTTGCAGGGCATGGCCAGTTGTCTTCAGTGGAGGGAGCTGCTGTCTACTCTCTGCTGGTAAGAGCCAGTTGTTAACATTCCAGGGAACGTGCCATGCCATTGGAGCACATTTTGGTAGATTGAAACTGGCTGTGGTGAGAGTAGAAACTGGGGTTCTTTGAGCAGTGGCTGTTATGCATGTGTTAGCAGCGCTGCTCCACCTTTCCCTTCTGCTGTTTCCCATGTTGCATGAGATTCCCAGGCCTCTCTAGGGGCCTCCCTGCCTGTTCTGCTTCTCAGTGGTCCTCCTTATCCTGGTGTCTAGATGGCTGTGGGTTCTGGACAGCCCTGAGCCTACAAATCACTGGCCATGGCTTGACTGTACCCCATGCAGGGGCTAGCAATGCTGTTTATATGGCATTCCTTTCACTCTTCTGTCCATCTAGGATGTTCTATAAACACTGCTCCATTTAGAAGCACCGCTTCCTTCCTGAGGCCCACCTTTGGAGTCTCCTCCATGGAGGCCTCACCCTGGGTGGTGAGCAGGTAGCCCCCTGCCTTGGGTCTGAGCTGCCCTCCTGGCCAGGGTGAGCTCAGTATCGTGTGTCAGTGCTGCTGCTACAATTTTTCTGTCAGAGTTTCTTTACATCTTGCCCTTGTAATCCTCGAGGTGCTGACTTTATAGGCAAGGAAACAGAGGTGAAGTCACTGGCTAGGTAACAGAACAATATTCATCCAGATCTCCATTGGGAAACAGTTTTCTGTCTCTTCACACCTGGCCTTCCAGTGGCTCTGGTCCATTGTCCTTCCAGGGTCTCCATTTCTGTCCTCCTCACAGAAGCTGTCATGGAGCCCTGCTCAACAGCAAGGCTAGTGCCTGCTCAATCAATTCATTCCAGCCCTCCTTCCTTTCTGAAACGTATTTTTTCATAAAATGAAATGGGGATTAGAGGAGAATTAGAATATGATGTTACTGCTACAAAATCGATGCTGTCCTTGGGGAAGCCCAAGGAGTATTTAACCCGGTGGGCACCATGCCTGGCACTCCCTCTGAAGACTCTGCTATCATGAAGACAGGTCAGCTGAGAGAGAGAGAGAGAGAGAGAGAGAGAGAGAGAGAGAGAGAGAGAGAGAGAGATGCCCACAGATGTCTAGCATCTGTGTATATGTCAAGCCTTCCAAACCTTAGCAGAGTCCTCGGCTTCTCTTGTATCCAACAAAAATGATACTACTGCTGGGTGTGGTGGCTCATGCCTGTAATCCCAGCACTCAGGAGGCAGAGACAGGCAGATTGCTGAGTTCGAGGCTTGCCTGGACTACATAGTGAGCTCAGAGCCAGCCTGAACTACAGAGTGAGACCCTGTCTCCAAAAAAAAAAAAAAAAATGATACTACTCTGTTCCCTGAGGCTGAGGGCACAGGTCTGTGTGAGAGTGGAAAATGTATATATAAGTAGATCATTTGTGTCCAAGGAGAGGTATTTTTAAAAATTGTAGTTTCTAAAAATATTTTACATTCCTTTCCTACCCTGACCAGAAAAATTATTAAAAATAGGGAATAGTAAGGAAAAGAGAAATTCTTTTTTTTTTTCCTGAGACAACCTAGTGCTTAATTCTATATGAGCATATCCTTATTTTCTTGCTTATTTGGCAGGAAACAATAGACACTTCCCTATTCTTATCTGAACCACAAGAGAGCAAGCACACAGTGGTACTCCCTGGATTGTCCTCTGATGGAAATCCTGAGCAATCTGCCTTCTTTCCCATGAAATTTCCACCAGGATAACGCTAGTGAAATTATAGGTTTACCTCTGGCCAATGTTGTGAAGAACCGTGGTATTCCTATTCTTTTCCAACTAAGCTCTGATGTGTATAGACTCCCTATAATTATGGTATAATTGGATTTAACTATAGGGATAGAACTAGTTTTCAACTGAGTCCCCTCAAATAATTTGTTGCTTATTAGAAAAGGGTACTCTTGCAGGCTGCAACAGCATGCTCATCAGCTCCCCCCTCACTCCCCATCAGGGACTGGAAATGTGGGTAAGAGCACTAGCAACGTGGTGGGGATGGCTGGATCCCAGCACCCCAGCTCTGAGCATTGCTGAAAATACACTTTGCCCAACATAGAAACCCAGAAACGAGGTTTTCCAAAGTCCCAAGGCAAACATCTCTGTGTCTTCCACTCTTGTGGTTAGGGCTTATTCTTAATGACTAGAGTTTGGGAACCAGGGGCCACATGTTTAATCTGGGTACAGTGGTCTAGTTTTGACTTGTATGATGTCACAAGTTTCTGTGAATAATGTGACACAGAAATGTTAGACAATTCCATATTAAACTTTGGATTTTGTTCTTTTGTCATAAAAGACAGAAGAAAAAAGCATGGCAATCCATAGTAATAATTTCTTAATCACTGAAGTTTGCTGGACTTGAACTCTGGCCCCTGAGGAGGAAACCAACTCAGTGGTTCCTTTCAGACCCCTCACTCATTTCCTTAATCTTCCGTACTTTGCTGGTATTTGAATTTGTATCCTTGTCTGTCCCCCTCAACACCCGCTGTCCTCCTGTCTCAGTAACACTCGTCTGTCTTTTCCTGAATGCAGTGGGATATGGCTCAGAGTAAGGTCTTGTGAGTAGGATGTTTCCATGCAGCTGTATTGTTGCCAGCCCATTCTGTGGGTTGAGCCCTTCATCAGTTCTGTTCCCTGTGTCCATCTGTAATCAGTGGGATACCAGGAGCTGGGCAGGTGTGAGGCCTTGTACCATCTTTGGCATTTAGTTTAGTAGAAGGCCAGTAGCTGCTTCCCATTCTCTTGTTCTGCTGTATATGTAAAGGACAAATGGCGTTGGTGCCCTCAGTGATGCAGACCACTTGTGTGAAAGGCCCCTGGGAGTCTGTTTGGTTCACTTCTCTGTGCTACTGACTCTCCCACACAGGTGACATGCAGATGTGAACCCACTGGTCAGGGGTCACCTGGTGAATAACAAATAAATCCAAGTGTCCTGGGCTCTTAGCTCAGGGTTCCTTTTGCTCCACACAGCCTGCCAGACCCGAGGACATTTTCCAGCAGAGAGAAGATGGTGCAAGCATGGGATTTTTGTTACTTGGCACTGGACCAAAACTTGGCAGTGATTGACTTGAACGTTTAAAGAGAAGAATCAGGGAATGACCTGAATTAATCACACAGTTGTTGCTAGATACAACTAGGGAGTTAATAAGCTCTGTTTTGCCATTTTGCTCTTTAATGAAGCAGTTTACACAGGCTTCTCTTCAATATGCTGTACCTTCTTTTCTGAGGTGACTATGTAGTATGAATGTGCCAACTAGGTTGCTGCTGTAATCGTCCCTGGCTGGTGCTCTAAAATGTAGTGAAATAAAATAGAACAGCTGACCGAGACTCATTTCCTTCCCACTTCCAGCAGCCTTTATGGGCTGTTGGTCAGCAGGTGCTTGTCTTTACTTGCAAATGGCCCAAGGATATGACAACCCCGAGGCCAGGTAGGGTCTTGGACAATAATTCCATCTTCTCGTAGGCAATTCAGAGTGCCCAGGGGCTGGGAATGGGAAGACCTGCATTTAACTTGTGACCACTACCAAGTATCTATGTGGTCCTGGGACAAGTCACTTCATATCTTTGCATCTGTTTTTCTCATTTGCTAAATGATGAAGCTGGAGAAGATGGGTAGCAAGGCCAATTCTTCCAATTCTAATGGTCATAGATGGTTTTTAATGTGGAACTTCAGCTCCTCAGAAGATTGTAGGTAGACTTTGGGAGTAGCCCGATTCTGGCTGCTCAAGGACAGAAGGAAAATGTGTATTGCTAGGATGGGTGTTACAGAGGCTAGGATCAGAGAACGGGACATTGTGATGTGCTATTTACAGCCAGTGGGAATCCTAATGGAAGTGAAGAATGCCGGCTTGCTGAGGGCACAAGCATACTACTGGGCCAGGTGACATTCCTTGGGGTTGGGACGTGGAGCATGAGATGGCATGGAAGACATGGCCATTCAATTCCTAGGTTTATAGACAGAGCAGGGCATCCTGGAAAAGTAGATTTCACTAAGACTTACCTACTGCAGGGCAGTACAACTAGAAAGACTGTGAGTCCAGAAAGAGATTTTAACATGACTCATTCTTGCAATGGTTTGGGAAAGACTAGAGGTGGAAATGTGATAGATTTCTTCATTATCAGCTGAATGGAACCTAAGAAAGCACTTTCCCTCTCTGAATTCTGGGGTTGGTGTCTTTCTGATCTGTTGGCTGATTTGATTCTATTCTCTGGGTAAGTCTAAGTCTTTGGATGGAAAAGCTTTAGCCAGAGCCAGAAACAATGAATGGGTATTGATTTTTTAACATGTAACCTTGTTGGCTCAGAACTACTGCTGTATAACTCAGAGCTTCTCCTGTTGCCTAAATTGCAGTAGGATTCTTGGCATTGTCCATAGCTCAGGAAATTAGAAAGGTCCTGTGGAAATGTGTAGACAGTTTGTGATTGGGCTGGGCCAGGTTAGATTAATCATGTCTACTAGGAGGAGTCTGAGCCCAAACCAGCCACACCCTCTTGAGTTTTCCCGAAGGTCTGATTCATGTTGCACCCTCTGGGTGCTGCTGATCATGTTTGCTGTTTCCTCTGACCGCAGGTGACCGCAGCACCTATGCCTCACTTCCCTCCTCTGACCTACACTGCCCCTTCCCTGTTCTGGGCTGGGCTTCTTCATAGCTTTTCCCCAGGCAGCTCAGCCCATGGTGTTTTTTTGCTCTGACCTGTGCCTATCACATTTGAACCTTTCAGTTGAGTTTTTAACACATGCTCTTTCATTGTTTCCAGTAGCTTTACAACCTTTCTACACTGTAGATTCTTAGAGTTTTTCTTAAATAGCCCTGAGCACAGGCAGTCTCAAAGTCGGGTATGATCTCTCCTGTCCATGGTCCTGTGTTAAGCACGTTCTCCATAGGCTTTCCTTGGCCACCCTTGCCTCTCCACCCCCTCCACTTGACTCCTGCTGATGACTAACCTTCCTGCACAGCGGAGCCCTGTAGCTGCCCTAGCTCGCCTCCTGCAAATCAGTTTGGAGAAAGCTGTCTGCCAGTGCCTCGTGAGTCACTCGGCCCCTCCTTAGAGACAAGGAATTCTGAGGTCTTGTGAGCACACGCCTGCCTGCTGGCCTACCCCTCAGAGGAAGGGCTCGGCTGCCAGCCCCAGCCCTGCCTCTGGGAACGTTCCTTATTGCCGCTGAGCTCTGAGTAAGCTCATTCCCTCCTCAGCTGGCTGCCCTGACTTGTCCCTTGGAGAGGGCGGGACAGTTTTGAGGCACCCACCTGCCAGCCTGCCTGCCTGCCCACCCACCCACAGCTGCAGTGGGGGAGTGCACTAGGCCACTGTTGGTTGCTGGTGCATTTGCTGTGGTGAGCCTAAAGGAAGAGGAGAAACTATGGAAGCATGGCACTGTTAAGGTGGCCAAGGGGAAGTGGGCAGGAGGGACTAGGCTGGGACTTGCCATGTCCTTTTATATTACTCACTCTTTTACTTTTAAGTTCCCCTTCTACAAAGTGAGGTTGTTTGGGCAGTAGCTCTCAGACTTGTAAAAATAAGGCACCCCTTTTATCAAATGAAGTCTTTATGGTGGATTCCAATTTCTAAAAATTGCAAACAGCCATTCTGGTTGAACTAGGTGTGCAGAGCTTGTCTAGGTTTTCTCCTTGTCTTTCAAATCATCCCCAGAATACTTGTGAGGACTTGCCAGAGATGATTCGAAAATGCAATTTTTGTGGCCCATTCTAACTCTTCCAGTCTTCATACCCCTACTACTCAGCATGTGAGCCCCAGCCAGGAACAAGCTCTTGGATCTCGTTGGGACTAGGAGGTATCTCATTTGGCCCTGCAGGAGACCTACTCAATCTCAGCCTGCGTTTTAACAAGGTCCTCAGCTGGTCCTGCAAGTCTGGAAGCACTGGTCTGTCTATACAGTGTGTGACCCAGGGGCAAGGGGGCAGGAGGATGGAGTCCAGGGCCTTTGTGGAAGTGTGGGGCTGGCAGCTGGAGCTGGAATTGTGGGGCCACAGCTGGCTCTTGTGGTTTCTGATGTCTTGGTGCATTTTGTGGAAACTTGGATGGGAACTCAGGGCAGTGGGGAACAAGTTGGCTTATATTGAGCTAAGTGAGGAAGAAGGGGCACCAGCTGGCCCTGTAAAGAGTATGTTAGTGGACACTGCGCACACAGCATGGTAAGGAGAAGAAGTACATTTCCAGCATGGAAATGCTCACTGGAGCTTCCCAGGAGCTTTACTTTTCTGGGCATCTGTGCCTCCTGACCTGTGTTCCCTCCCCATTGTGCCTGGAAGCTGAGTGCTGGCTCTAACTTAGAAGATCTGTATTTTGGTTCTAGCTCTACTTTCCTTACACATGAATTTCTCTCATGTTGTGGGCCCTCATTTTCTCTGCAGCATGGTGAGCTCACAGAGCTGTTGCAAGGATAAGCTGAAGGATCAGGGAAGATCTGTAAACTGTGAAGCACCACACACTCAGAAGTAGTTTTCTATCAGTTCTGACCTGTAAGAACTCCCAGAGATTAGTGTCAGTTACACCAACTCTGAAGCCTCACACACTCCTGTGGGCTTATTCTAAGCTTGGTTTCCTGTGTGAGTCTAACTTTGTCCCTGGAGTTCTGCTGTCTTCAAGATTGTGTGGGTCTTTATGTAGTTCTTATAAAATCTTTAGCAGAACTTGATTAATCAAATGCTTGACTTTTAAAAACAATGTTTTGTGAAATTTAAAAGACAGAAAATAAATTCAAAACTGTTCTTATTAAAAGTCTAAAAATAAAGCTGGGGATTTAGCTCCATGGTTCTGGCATCTGCTTTGTAAGCACAAGGTCCCAAGTTTGATCCTTGGTGACCACATACCGCAATGCCAGGGGTGGTGACTCATACCCACCAGCAATCAGTATCACATACCACAGTGCTGGGTGTGGTGACTCAGGCCTGTAATCCCAGCACTTGGGAGACAGAGGCAGGAGGATTGCTGTGAGTTCAAGGCTCACCTGGGTTGCATAATGAGCTGTACTTAGAGAAAGTGCTGGACCAGCCATAAAGAGGCACACTTATGAGTCCTTTGTAGATGGGTGGATGTACCTGGAGACCATAGTACTAAGTGAAATACATCCAATACACAAGGCTAAGTATCAGTTGGTTCCTCTGATAGGGGAAACCCAGATGATGAATAATTAAAAAAACAAAATAAAAGATAGGGAAGAAGACCATTTACAAATGGGAAGGGAGTCTGTGAATGGAAGGAGAAGGGGGAAAGAGACAAGAAAGATTAAAATTGGTTATATACTTGTACCATCTCTCTAAAAGTAAAGTATTCATCATGCATAATAAGCATATATTAATAAAAATAAATTTTTAAAAGCCCCTTTGAGGTGAAATTTTTGCAATACTGGAGATTAAACCTAGGATTGTGGCTCTGAGATATATCCCAAGCCTTTAAAAAATTTTTTTTTTTAATTTGAGATAGAGGTCTCATTAGGTTTGAACTTGGAATCTTCCTACCTCAGCGAACTGTCTAACTTGGCCAGAAGTGGGGATAATGGTCGCAAGTCAGCCCTGAAGATAAATTTATAATTTTTCTCTTCCATTGGCCAATGTTCAAGTGGCAATTTCTGGGAAAGCCTCTTTCTAGTAATGCTCTGGGACACCCTGCCCACTCCCTTTTCTTGGCTTAGCTGCCACTGACATTGCCTTCCACCTACTGTACTAATGGGCTCCTTTCTGAAAGAATCCACAGAAATCTTATGCCCTCTAGATAAAATGCTGGGGCCTTCTCTGGTGTGGCCACATGGATGTCCTACTTGTATGGGAAAGATTGGGAAGATACTAAGGTTCTTGTTAGGAGTTGAGTCTTCTTTCTTTTGAAAAATACTCTTAAAAAGTATTGAACCTTCTGTTGCATTCTCACTCTGGGACTCATTCTGGGTACGCTGAGGGTGTTGGTGCTGTTCCACTGAGTCTGGGCAGCTTCATGTGTGCTCTGGGTAAAGGTCTGTCTTTGGAAGGTCTTGCATTGTTGTTAGACTTGGCAGAGTAGAAAGGAGGCTCAGTTTGCATCTTATTGAAAGGCACTGGCTCTCTGAGACAGCTAAGCCTGCCTTTTGTGACTTAATGGGATTTTCTCCACTAATTCAGCATCTTTCTTAGGAATCTGAACACTGTGGGATTTTCTGTTGGGTCTTCTTATTCCTTTACATGATTAAATGATATGTGTAGCTCCTTCAACCCTTCCTTACTCCTTCTTAATGAACTTTCTGCATTCAGTGGTCCCCAAATTCATGTTTTTAAACAAGATCTTTGCCCTAGGTATGTGACCATTTCTTTAATTCTCTCCTCAGTACATGCATTTGAATATCCCATACGCAGTTCAAATTCAGGCATTTACCATATCTGTCCAAACCTGAAACTCTCCCTCTTCCCTCATTCTTATGCTCTTGTTCTCTCTGCAAGGTTTCCTTTACTCATTTGCCTAAGTCAGAAATTTAGGAGTCAACCCCAATTCTTCTCTTTCCTTTACCTTCCACATGTTATTGGTCATCAAAACCCATCAATTCAGCCACCTTACCATGCCTCAAATTTAGCTATTTCCATCCATTACCATTATTGCTAGGTGAGTGGAGACCATGGATATAAATCACCTGGATTGGAATCAAAGGGCTCTACCTAGTTTCCCTTTTCTCATTTGATGTTCCAAATATAGAAGTCAACACACTACATGCTAAATAAGTGTTTGCTAAATTAAGAAATGGAGAAAGGAAGGAAAGAAAGGTGAAGCTTATTACCATTCCACTTCTTCCTAACAGGATCAGACCAGACAGAAGAGAGATGAAAAATTCTTCAGTTGTGGATACTGCAGTGCCATTAACTTCATTATTTAACCTAGATCCTGCAACTCTATGAGAACCCACTTTTGCTGGCTCTGCCCTTAACAAAGATTAGGTACTCCCATTTTTTCTGTTAGACAGGAGAAGTTATGAGAATAACTGTTTTTGTCTAAGGTTTGGTCTCAATCCAGTCTGGAGAGCTGGATCTATTTGCTTGAGAGCAGCTGCCCCAGAACTGCTCTCTGCCAGATAATTAGGAGAAAAACAAAAATGAACAAGAAGAGCTTTAGGCTCAACTTCTAATTCCTTCAAGCATCTATATAGGTTTGCTTCTCACATATCCTATTTCTTCACTCCTTTCCTCTGCATCCCCTGGATCCTTGAAATCCTTTCCTTTCTCCCAAAGACCAGTAAGACATGGAGGGAGACTGTGAATCTTTTTTTTTTTTTTTTTTTGAGACAGGGTCTCGCTTTGTAGTTCAGGCTGGTCCTGAGCTCACTATGTAGCTCAGGCAAGCCTCAAACTCAGCGATCCTCCTGCCTCTGCCTCCCAAGTGCTGGGATTACAGGCTTGAGCCACCAAACCCGGCGAGACTGTGAATCTTAAAGGCCCACTTGTTGCACATAGTTGGGATTCCTTCTCTTTCTGTCTTCACCCCAGAACTTGACACAACATGCTTTGCTGATGCTGGATCCTACAATGTTGGGAAGGGAGAGGAAGCCTGCCAGAATTTATTGTTTTAAGAGGACTCCTTCCCTATTTTTTGCTTCCCTACCAAGCATGGAAGAAGTCCTGTAAGTTTCCCAAAGTCCTTTTTTGTTTGGACTTGCTCAGACTTGCTCAGAAAGAGCCAGATATTTTTGTGGGAAGGTGGCCTTCTGTTTGCGAGGAAAATGTTGCTGCACATGTGGAGCCTTCCTCACTGCACTCAGAGTTGTGCTAGTTTTTGTAGAGTAGAGAAAACTGGCCATCCTGGCTCTTCCTGGCTGGGAGTGCAGATGAGGGAAGGGGCGTGAGATTATGAGTGCTGAGCATCCTACAGAGTTCCCCAGAGCACAGAATTCCCTAGCCACAGTAATAGCCATTCCGATGTCTAAAAATTCAGGCAGCTCATCACTTGAGGTATGAAAATACTGAGGCCTGATGTTTCCAAGGTCAACAAAATGGCAATAAGTGGAGTGAGTCATATGCTTTCCTATGACTCAGTTTCATTCATTCCCTTATGCCAATATTGAGAGCAGCTCCACAGATGATATGATGAATCTTCTATGAAGTAGTGGATGGGCCAAAAAGCCTGATATTCTTCTTGGTACTCTGACATCTGTCTTTTCTTCTTACCTACTAGGGACCACAAATCATCTTCTCCTCTCCCCTACAAAATTGTTTTAGAAGTTCAAGAACACTGAAATTATCAAGAATGGGTGGGCTAACTGCTTCAGAAAACTAATATGCAAGAAGATGAAAGAGAGAAGATGGAAACCCAGTGAAAGTTTAAGTTCAGATTCAATCAAGATTTAGGAAATCAAATAACAGTGGACGATTGGGAGATGTTAACATTTTGAATCAGCTTATAGGCTTCTACCCAATTGGTTGCATCCTCATGTATTGAAGAAATTTATAGATGAAGTCTCTGCTTTGTGAACTGACTTATCATACGCAGATCACTGAAGGTCCCTAAGCCTAGAAAGTCTTGATTTCCACAATATGCTTGACGTTGTGTCCTGTGATATCCTAGTACATAAGACTATAATAGTTGCATTAGGCAATGTTGCAGTTAGTTGATAAATTATAACCTGGAAGGAGAGATTGGTGAAAGTAAACCTCTGTCTTAACCAGGTCCCATGCAATATATAAATCAATAATTTGAAAGAACATGGTAATAAAATATAATTTCCAATTTTTGTATGTTAAAGCCCCATAGAATGATATTAAAAGTGATCTCTGTAGACTGAAAGTCAGAACCAAAGTCAAGAAGATAAGGTCAAACATGTATAAATGATAGTCTACTACACTGAAGTTAAAAAAATAAATTCTATAACCATAAGCTCCTGTTTTCAGAAGCTAACATTGAGAGAAAAAGGGTTTTTTAAGGGGAAAGGCTTTCTAATGGATCATAAACAGAAGATAGAGCTATAGTTTGTGGTTTCTGTAAAAATTAATGTAATCTTAGATGCATTCAAGGAAGAATGTAAAATGCAAGATTGATGAGAAGCTTGGAGATACGTTATATAAGGAGTGACTGAAAGAATAAAAGACCTGGAATGGCTGGACTAAAGAGATGACTAGAAGATTTGCTAGTGAGGGAAAAGGAAAGAAATTGTCTGGCAAAGACTTAAGGTAATAGAATAAAGACCAACTGGTGGAAGTTAAAAGGAGACAAATTTTAACTACAAAGATAAACTTATAATAGTCAAAAAAATAAGATGGGTTTATACTGTACTCATGATCATAACATCGTCACTCATAAAACCTAAAACTTAAAAGCCATCCAAGAGTTCATCAATAGATGAATGGAGAAACAGTGTAGGGTATACATAAAATGAAAGGAAGGAAATTTAGACACACATTGCAACATGGATGAACCTCAAAGATAGTATACTAAAGAAAGGAAGCTGGCTGAGTTCCATTGCGATTGGGTATTGGAGTGGTCATATGCACATAGACAGAAATCAAGTTAGTTGCCAGGGTCCAGAGGAGGGATAAAAATGGCTACTTTCAATGGGGGCAGATTTAGTTTGGGAAGATGAGAAGAATCCTGGAGATGAATGGTGCAGACGACTGTACAGTGCCGAACTGGGTGCTTAACAGTGTCTTTTACCACAGTTAACTACCAAACCAAGGGCTCATTGCATACATAATGAAGCCTAAAAGTGAACGAAGAAATGGGCTGCTGCCAGAGGTAGTGGGTACTCTGTAGCTATGGGTACCTTTACAGAAGTTGGGCAGTCTCTTGGTGACATGAAAGTCAGGATAAGAAGGGGTTGACCCAGTGACTTTGGTGTTTCCATACTCCATGTGAAAGCAGAGTGATTTTCATATACATAAGATCATATTACTATATATCACATATACAAAAGACTGTGTTTTCTAACAAGTATGCATTATTGTGCATACTGATTCATAAGTACTTAAAAGCTGCTACCCTTTGCACCCTTGTCCAGCTTAAGTATTGGGACACTGCAGGGTTTTAGGAGCCACCCATCCTGCCCTTTGCCCTTTCCATCACAATCATCCTCTGCCTCCCTGTCATGACCATTTTCTAGACTTTTTAGATGACTTGTTGCTTGCTTTGTGAAAAACAGGTTTACTCCTAAATACTCCTAAACAATATAATTTGCTATTTCTGTTTTCATATAAATGTATATACACACATATGTGTACATACATATATATATATATATATATACATGCAAGTGTGTATATATATTTTTCCTTCTTTATCTCATGTGTATAAAATTTATGTTAGCACATGCATGTGATTAATTCCTTTTCAGTAGATCAGAGTGTTCCCTTGTGTGAATATATGCCACAATTTACTTATCATTCTTACTGTTAATGGACATTTGGGCTATTCCCAGGCTTTAGTTAAAACTAGACACTGCTGCTGGGGACATTGATGTGCCAGACTCCTGGCACTCATACACAAGAGTTCTCTAGAGAATGTACCTGAGATTGAAAATTCTGTGCATGAGGATATACACGTCTCCAAATTTTTAAGATGATACCAAACTGTTTTTCCAATGACTATATCAATTTCTTTCTGCCAGCAGTATTGCAGAGTTCTCAGTACTTTACATATTGTAAGACTGAGCCTGCAGTTTCACCTAAGAATTAGAAAATGTGGTGATGTAGACAATTTGACTTCGATATTTCTCTCATCAGAAAGTGAGAGAATGTACTTGAGTTGTACCAAGGAAAATGTAGGTTCCAAATCAAACTAGGTATGAGTAAAGTGGTTTAACAGAGATAGGCTTCCAGTGCCATCCTGAGCACATGAAGGGCACAGAGGGCTAGTGCTCTGCAGCAAGCTGCCTTTGTTCTTACTGCATCCTTCTGTTCTAGCCTTATTGTGTGCCAGCAGATACTGACTCCCCATGTCATCTATGCAGTCATTTGGCAAAGGACTCTACATTTCAAAGAAAGACATTCCAGAGCAAGACATCAGTTGTCAAATGATGCCACATTCTGGTGAGGCTTATTGAATGGAACTCTAATGAATGTCTCCTGAGAGAATATATGGTGTCACACAGCATTGTGTAGCTTTGGACTATGGAGCTGATGACCTGAACAAGATTCCAGGTGGCCACTTTCCAGCTACACAAACTGAAATGATTTGTGTGATCTCCCTAATATTAATTGCCCCATCTGTAAAATGGGTAGAATTTCGGGGCCTGCTGAGCATATGGTTGTGAAGAAGGCTAGTTTTGAAGGCAAGAGATGCTAGGAAGCACCTTGCACACACCTTAGGGAGCTGTGCCCCTGCAGAATGACTTCATCTTGGCTTCCAGGCTGACATACAACTGGATCTCACTTGGGGACTGTGTAGGACTTGACCTCTTTGGGATTTTGTTCTTTCCCTGCCCCCCACCCCGTGGTAGGTTTGGGCAACAAACATTTGGAATAAGCTCTGGTCTTACTCTCCATCAAACCAGAATTTGGAGCAAAAACACATTCTTTCAGAACAGAAATTAATCTCCTAAACAGGGTGATTTTATCCTTTTCTTTAAATACTTCTAAACTCATGAGGGGGAAACACAGCACACATTATCCATCAGAATGAAACATCAGCCAGTGCTGTGGAGTTTCATTGACTTTAAGATTGCCCTCTGAGCAATAGGCTTTTTTTCCCTCTTTCTCAGAGCACAGTTAGCAGGGATATTTTTCTTTAAATGGCCCCATTTCATTTGCATTTTAAGCTTTCATTGCAGAGTAGAAGCCATTGTAAATGGTTCCAAGAAGGTGGCTGATTCCTCCAAACCCAGAGCTGCCTGCCTGAAGCTTCTGAAATTGAGTATCAGCTTCCCTCAGAGTAGAAAGATATTACTTCATATTTGTGTACGAGGTTCGCTGCTCTGCCCTGCGTTTGATAGTCTCGTTTAGCCACAGGCACTCTCCAGCAATGATTCGTTCTCCCCAATAAAATTAAATATCACCTTTCTCCCCCATCCTCTTTCTCTTTTTTTTAATAAGACATTTTCTTGTTTAGGCTGAAGTGAGACAAGGTGAAAAACTATGAGTTCGCCAATTCTTTTTATTGCTTCTTCTTGACAAAGAGAACACACATACACACACACACACACACACGCACACACACACACACACAAAGGCAAAAGAGGAAGAATATCTATGGCTGGAAATTGGAATGGGAAATCATAGCAACGTGATGGATCCCTCTGAGTGTGTTGAAGGTTGAATCTGAAGTATTGAGGTGGAATGGCTATGGTTCTGTAGAACAAGGGAGTGACTGACTACATTATCTCCATGTTGATTCTGGAGTTTGTACCACTTACTCCAAAATCTGCTGTTATGGACCAAAGTCTACAGTGAAGCCCACAGGGCCACAGGGTCTTGAAACCTCCTGAAATGCTCCAGGAGGAGCTTGTGTGGAGTCCAGGGAGAGGTGGACAAAAAGGTCGGTGTAAAAAGAAAGTGGCTTAGACGGAGAGATGGCTACACTTTGATTGATGGTGCTATGGGAATGAAGCAAGCTGAATCTTTATGCTTTCTGAGATCTGGCTTAAAATGTTCAGTCTTTCCTGATTAGCTTTGTTCCACAGTTCTGGTTTTTCAGAACCTGGAACATGATATACTTGAAAATGGCCCTGGCATGAGGTGACCAGCTTCTGGCTGCTCAGCAAAATACTCTGCTAGCAGAAGTGTGTGGCTGGGGCTTTCGTGGGATGGAGGTGGGGCCTCCCTACAGCAAGGCAGGAGAGAAGGAGGTGTTTCTTCTTTTCTCCTGAACTGAGAGTGCAGCTTTGTAGAAATGTTGAAATGGATTAACATGTTTTTGGCACCTTCTCTTTCTACTCTTCTCACAGTAGTCAGAGCCTTGTGTAGCTCGAAGGTAACATAATTCATCACTGGAAGGATGCTGTAAAGAGGATAATGGGTTTATAGGTTCCTCCTATTAAAGGCTCCTCCTACTGGCAATGTGTTATCTGTGGACATATGGGAGGAAGCAGATTAGAGATTCAGTCTGGTTCACTTCCCAGAAGAAGAAACTCTGAAAGGGTGGAGGGAAACCAGTACATTGAATGGAGATGAGCCCCTACTGCTAGATCTTTGTAGTTTCTAAGAGCAGCCTTCCAAAGAATCCAGATTTCTATGTGAATTTTCCTGATTTTTAAATGGTACACAGTAATCCATTATAAAACAAGTAAGCCAAAATCACTGTGCTAGGCACACTGTGCAAGCTGTTGGCCTGATGTGGCCCACAGACCCCTGATTTGTGATTTCCTGGGCCTTGTCTAGCGATTTCTGCCCAGACCTTCCCTCCTACTGAACCGTCAGTGCTCACAGAATGTCCCACGACATCCAGCCTTCTTCCCCTTGCCTCTTCTGACTCCTCACCTTCATACCCACTTCCCTGGACCCTCCTGTGTACATGGTCAGCCCAGAGGCTGACATCTCCTGAGTCCCCTTCCGCCTTTCTACTCCTTTTAGTCAGTGATTTGCAGGATCTCTCTGCTGTACCTCAGGACTGCAGGCCCTTCCTCTGTCTCTGTGCTCTTCATCCCATAAGCCTCCTCCTTTAGTTCTCTCCTGTTTCACTTCAGCTTCTGTCTTGCTGAGAGTGTGACCTTCTTTCACACTTGGCTGGCAAACTCAGCCCCAGAACTATTTAACAATCAGCTTTCCCTGCCAGTGTTACCATGTGTCAGGGAGAAGCTAGATCTGTAGATCAATTTCTTATAGCTGCCAGGTTCCCAGGCTCTACTGCTGTCTACTGCTGCCCTGGACAGTGGGTTATAGGTTGTTAGGTTTTCCTTTTCTCTAGAATAGCTTGTTCATGCTGTCATCATTACTCTCTTCTCAAAGGTTTGACCTTGACAAGGTAAGCATTTGATACTGCTTTTTCCTTCACAGACCAAGTAGGAACCAAAGATGGGAACATCTTCTGCTCCTAGCTCACTGCTAAGCAAAGTACAAAGACTTCCCTGGCCCCGGGCTTCCCTCCTTCTCTTCAGTGTTACAGATGAGGAACCTAACCGTGACTGGTTCTATCTCTCCACTTAAGCTCTGAAATTGTGCTTCCCTAGATCCTTAGCAGCCTGGATAGGTCAATTTCCCCCTCTTTCTTCTCTGCACATTCACTTTGTGTCTCTCTCTCTCTCTCTCTTTGGTCTCTTCCTATTTACATTTTAATATATTGAAGCCTTTCGTGCTGAATACCAAATTTCTTTTTGTTGCCATGGCCCCTTTCAGCAGCCACATTTATCTGTCTGTCTGTCCATCTTTCTGTCATCTATCCTATTTCTCATTTTCTAGTCTATCCACAGATTTCTGGCTCCTTTCCTTACCACTCTACTGAGTGAAATGGTCCACTACAAGGTCATCCGTGGCTATTTTATTACCAATTCCAGTGGGAACTCGTAGGCCATTATCATTCTTGACTTCTCAGCAATAGTTGCCATTGTCAGGCCTTCCTTACAAGTCAATAGACTCTTTCATTGGGGTTGTAGCTCAGTTGCCCCATGCCTGCCTTGCAAGTGCAAGGTCATGAGTTTGATCCCTGATTCTGTAAAAAAAACAAAAACAAGAAACAAAACTCTTCCTTTATCTCTGTGACTACAGACAATGGGTCTCTGTATCTGTTTAGATTCCCCTTCTTTGCTCATTTTCAGAATGCATTTTGTTTTCCTTTCTTTCTTTCTTTCTTTTTTTTTTTTTTTTGAGTCAGAGTCTTGCTTTGTAGTTCAGGCTGGCCTTGAGCTCACTATGTACCCAGGTGAGCTTCGAACTCAGCAATCCTTCTGCCTCTGCCTCCTGAGTGCTGGGATTACAGGCGTGAGCCACTATGCCCAGCACTGTGGTATGTGGTACTGATTGCTGGTGTGTGTGAATCACCACACCCAGTATTGTTGTATGTGGTTACCAAGGATTGAACTCAACATCTTGCATTTGGTAAGGAAAGCACGGGAACCACTGAGCTAAATCTCCAGACCTTGTTTTCCTTTCTTATTTGGCTGGTTTGTGAGGTTATCTCAGCATTCTTGGATTTGTTTGGAAAGACTAAGATCAAGGTAAGATGTGTAGGATGTAAATTTTGTGATGAGGAACAGAGAAAAATGTAGTTGGCTAGGCACAATGGCACCCAAAAGTGAGGAGACTAAGAAGTCACCAAGGAAGAGTTTGCCTTGCTGAAGTTGGCAAGAGGTGAATAAGCACTATGTCTGGATGTCAGTATTTAGAAATCTTGAACTTCCTCCTGCTGTGTAATAAAGTGCAGTTGGCTAGCCATAAATTTAAACAACCATGAATCAAAACATTCAGAAAAAACTGTGTATACTAGATGTGTATGGACATTTTCTTTTCATTATTCTCTAAACAATACTACATAACAAGAATTCACATAGAGGGCCAGAGATTTAGCTCAGTGGTTCCGGTGCCTGCCTCGCAAGTGCAAGGTCCTGAGTTCGATCCCTGGTAACCACATACAATGCTGGGTGTGGTGACTTACGCCCACCAGAAATCAATACCACATACCACAGTGCCGGGTGTGGTGGCTCATGCCTATAATCCCAGCACTCGGGAGGCAGAGACAGGAGGATGGCTGAGTTCGAGGCTTGCCTGGGCTACATAGTGAGCTCAGGGCCAGCCTGAACTACAAAGTGAGACCCTGTCTCAAAAAAAAAAAAAAAAAAGAATTTATATAGAATTTACATTATACTATAATACAGGAAAGGTTTAAAATTTATGGGATATAGGAATATGTGTGCAGGTTATATATAAATACTGCACCATTTTACATAAACCCCTTGAACAGCTGCACAGTTTTTAATCCATGGTTTGAGAGGTTCACAGGTCCCAGCTGTGTTTGTCTTATCTTTGTCCCGGGTCACTGTCATGGAGCTGCTCAATAACCCCTTGAAATTTCTCAAGTGCTAACATTGTCTTTATGGTCCATGGTGAGCCCTTGGGATCTATGTGAATTATTCTAATGAGATGATCCTAGGGAGCCCCTAAATATTTTTGGGATGGGGCTATTGGGTTTTGAGCCAAAAGAATCCAACTCCTAAGAGGAAAGGGTATTTCAGGCTGAGTTTAACCATGTGGCCAGTGACTGCATCAAAGATGCCTACATAATAATCCCCTTTGAACACTCTGGACCTCAAAGCCCAGAGGTGTCCCTGGTTGCTGAGCACATCAATGTGCTGGGAGTGCAGGAGAAGCTCTGTCTCAAGGTCACTTCTGGACCTTGCCTGTGTGTCTTTTCATTTGGCTGCCCCTGATTTATATCCCTTGTGATACTGCTTTCATCACAGGCATAGCAGGTTCAGATTTTGGAGCTATTCTAGTGAATTACTGAACCTAAGGGGACTGTAGGAATGCTGGAATTGCTAGTCAGTTGGTTGGAAGTTCTCGTGGCCTGGGAACACCTCTGCTTGAGAATGATGGCTGTAGTGAGGGAGTCTCACCTGTGAGGTCTGGGTAACTCTGGGTTGTGGGTCTCTGGGATATTTGCTTAAAGGGCAGAGAGGAGGACTGAGAGTCAGGGTAGACTGAGGCAGGGTTGACTTTATTTAGAAACAGTGTCTCTAGGTTTCTAGGTAAGATTGCAGTAAGGAGATAAAGGTTGTCTACTTTTAAGTTCAGTTTTATATGTTCCTTTAGCAGTTATTGAGTTCTTGAGTCTGTCCCTCAAAAGTTCTAAAATATTGTATATTTCTAGGCTTAAAAGTATGACTTTTCATTTTGTCCCCTAGAAAAGGCAGAGAGCAGCCCTGGAGGATAATAATGACACCATTTATGCTGGGCTCCCTTGTAGTTAAAATTGTGTCAGCCATTTTGACCCCTGATGGGATTTATGGTGGCTTAGATCTCAGTTGGGGAAATGAGTTTCAGGCAGCAGACAGGAGGGAAAAGGTCTCAGGCTCAGAGCATATTATTTTATCGAGATGGGGAGAAAATTCACTTGAGCCATTTTTTCTTCTTCTTTTAGCTGTGGAGTCTGACTGCATATTCCATTACCTCTGTCTTCATTCCGATGTCACTGGGTACCCTTCACAGGCTGCAGGGTGGTGATTCTGTTCTTAATAACTGCTGTGATTTACATCTAAGACACCCCTAAATTGTCATAAGTGTGGAGGTGACTGGATTATGGAATCCTGCAGCTGACTTACTGTTAGGAGGTGAGGCCAGTCACTATGGATGCCTGGAAGGGGCATCTCCCTACCTGTCTTTTCCTTTCTGTCTCTGCTTCCTGGCCACCATGGTGTGAGCAACTGTCTTCCACCTAGGCCATTGTACCAGGCCATTTCTGCCTTAAAATTCTCTAAACCTGTGGGTAAAAGCCTCTCCTTCAAGTTGTGAGTGTTGGGTATTTTGTCCCACGAATGTGAAAGTGATTAAGACAACAACAGTCCAAAGTCGCATGGCACACTGGTGTCCTGGTATGAGACTGGTCACCATCACCACCCTGGATCTTTACAGACCGTTGCTCTGTTCCACCTTCCAAACTCTGAAGGAGCAGAAATGTCTCCATTTTATAGAAGGGAAACTAAAGTTTAAACTGGAGGTTCGCAGATTGGGTGTCACAGGAGCCAGGCTCGCCAAACTGCCCTGGTACATTCTTCAGGCAGGCAGACCCTGAGCGGGCAATGAGAGAAATAATGATCAGGAACCTGTTCTTATCCCTCCAAGGAGACACAGTTAAGTCAAAGGAACTGACCATTATCTTCTGGTCAGGTGATAGTTTGCTGTAGTGTTGGTGGAAAGAAGACTTTAATTAAACACATGGCCTGTTGTTAAGTCTAAAAAGGTGGCCAGAAAGGTCCCCAGCATTATTTTAGTTAGACAGTTTGCCTCTGCTGCTTGAGGCTTCTTGTCTTGCTCTCTTTGTGCCTGGCACATCTTTACATTTGGTTTATTTTGGACACAGTGGGCAGTTGATTAGCATTTCTAGCATAAGAGAGTTGAGGCCTAAAAGCCCAGGTTTTGCATACTTGAATTTCCAGGGAGCCATTTCCTGTCTCCAGGCACAATGCCTACTGCCTTTCTCCACACTCCTGGGAAGCCAATTCTTGAGGAAACTTTGCTTTGGAAGGATTTGGCTTCCGGAATGTATTACATAGTGCTTAGTCCCCTTTCTACAAAATAGATAAAAAGCTTTAAAGCCCAAACTGACTATTTATTGGTGTAACTGACAGATTGTTTTTTATTTAACTTCTAAAAAAGTCAGTAGTCCGGCAGGTGGGGCTCTTTTGGGAAGGAGGTATGTGAACAGAGACAACACACTCATTGTGTAAGAATTTCTATGACTTCCCATAGTCTCTGGTAAATGCTAGCATGGACTGGTTTGGCCCCAGGCTGTGGAAAAGCACTGAACTGCTTCCTTTGGGCTGCTGCTGGGGCAGAACAGGGGTGGGGAGTGAGAGAGAGGGCACAGCACCCAGCTTCTTCCACCACATTTCCTCAGAGATCCTATGCCCTTAGAAATGCCTTGGAAGCCTGTAGAAGTTTGCATTGTGGCTCAGGACTCTGAAGATAGACGTCAGTGAGCCCCTCCTCCAACTGCCCCACCCCAGGTTATAGGACAGATCCCAGAGGGAGGTGCTTAGCCACTGCCACCCACTAGGCAGAGCTTCCACCTTGTGCACTGCCCTGTGCGGGCTCATCGCCATGAGCGTATACAGCTTCGCAGAGCTCCACAGGGGAGCACTTGGAGTCCACTTCAGGCAGCAGCACTGGGAAGTTAGGTGATGATGGTCAGGTAGTAAATGTCTCTGCATCATTATTACTGCAATCTCTGGACTTCACATCCAAAACTCAGTCTACCATCAGGAAGGTGATTGCTTGGGCTGGGTTGGGAAGTGGAACATTACCTAACTAGCACAGCGTTTTACTTGGACGGTCAGTGAATCAAGAGGATGGGTGCTGGAGCAGAAGCACTGAGGCCCTCGGGTTTGCAGAGAAGCTGTGGAAGGAGAGCCTGGGCTGATCCCCTGGGCAGAGAGCAGGGATCCAGGCTCACTGGGTGCCTCATTCCATTCTGGGAAAGCAAGCAGAGAAGCCTGGGGGCTGATCCCTGTGATGGAGTTTGGGGAAAACTCTGAGTGAACAGGCACAAATAAACAACCAGAAGTTGCCCTGATAACCCCGTAAAAGCTTAAGGAACAGTTGAAGGATGGGAGAGAGAAATCAAGAGTCTGGTGTAGCTGGTTCGTTTACCACCATCTTCTTATTTATTGGGGCCATGTCTTCCATTCGTCAGCCTGTAACGACAGTCGCTTTTATGAGTAAGCAATTTTTTAATGAATTTGTTCCAAATGTGTATTTTGTTCTTGGAACTCTCTGAAGCAGCTTTATAATTATTGCCTTTGGTGGAATAGCCAGGCTCTATCTGGTTTTTATGTAAGCAATTTTACTTGGTTTGCCTTTTCTTCTTTTGGGCTTCCAATAAGATGAAGGGGTAGAAAAATATAATAATACTAGATTATTTTTTTAAGAGAGTGCTTATTATATTCTAGACGTTGTCCTAACTATCACACAGTCACCTTTTAATTTTATCTTAACATCACCAGGTATTAAGGTATTTTCATAACCTCCATTTCACAGATGAAGAAACTGTGGTTCACAGAAGTTGAGCAAAGTGCCCAAGTTACCAGGTGGTTAAGTGGGAAAGATATGAGCTGAACATAGTTCTGAAAGAACAGGTCCTAAAGCTGCCCGGGGTGGGGTTGGAGGGCCGCTCAGGCCTGTGTGAGTCTGGATAGAGCTAGGGGTAGAAGGGAGGGCCTGAGGACACTTGGAATGTTGTGGTGCCATGTGCCATGTGTGCCCATGCCAGAGATGCTATAATTAAGTGCTGATAGCTCAGTAATTAGAGGTAATTTTCTGGTCTTTTGCTTTCATAAAGGGACATAGGAAAGTTGAGAGGACTCCCTAAATTTGTTGCTGCTGCTTGTAATAATGGTTCCTTCTGTCTTGGCAAATGACTGTTCCATTTATCCCAAATGTCAAAAGTATTTCATATGGTGAGTTGGCCTCATTTTTGTGACATGGATTGTTAGTTTGCTACTCAAGTACCTGCTGCCTTCCATGTAGCACCAAGTAGCTTGTGCATCCCTGTGTCCAGACCCTCACCTTCCCTTCCATCCGGCACATGGCTTTAGGTGGCCAGAGCCACTGGACTCCTCTGTCACTCTTACCACTTGCTGTGCCACGAAGGTCATAGAATTCTGAGACCGTGCTGTCACAGTTCCAGGATCTGCTTGGTACCTGCTGCCTCTGTGACTTTGGACTGATCATTTAACCTCTTGGAGCCTCTGTCTCCTCAGCAGTAAAATGGGAATAAGGATGAGAAAAATGTCTTCCTGATGGGGTCTTGTGAGGACTAAATGAAAGGAGGCACGTAAAACCAGCTAGCTCAGTAAACTGTAGCTATTGTCAGCCTTCTCTCAGCTCCTATTTAAAGCCTCGGGTAAGTACTGGGAACCATTATGAAGTTTCTCCCAGAGTCTTGCCCTGTCACGTGTGCCCTAGTTTGGTGGGCACTGGGAGCCTCTCTCTTTCTGATTGTTATCTCCAGTATGTCACTACAGGATAAACAGTTCACACAAGCAAAGTTTGCTTTGGAGAAAGCTCCTGCACCTCACACTCTTTGTATCCCCAACACGCACACACCTGGGGACCTTTTGCCAACCCCCCCACCTCAGCCTAAATGTGGAGTACCCAGCACCCTGCCACCCGTACCTCTTGATTAGACAGAGCCAGGTCCTTTACAGAGACAAAGACATTTGCTCAGTTTGACCCACGAGTGAGTTTGTTTCTCTCTAATTAGTTGAAAAATCGAACTTGATCTATGATGAAGCCAGATTTATAGCTTGTGTTGATCCTTTACTGCCTAGACTCAGTTGTAATGGAGGATGAAATCACCCCAGTGTGGGCTCGGGCAGACATCAGGCTGGTTTCTGTCTATGTGGCTGTGAGTTTCAGGGCCCCAGTGAGTGAACCAGCATGATCGAACAGCCCTTGCCAGGGTAAAGGTGCCTTGAGGACATAGCTGGAAAGGTTTCCTCTGTTCTCCACCCCTTTGTGGCAATGTGTTGATGGTCTCTCTTTCAACTAATTTCCAGTAAGACTTCTGGTGCTCTCTGGATGCACAGGACAGACAGCTGCCACCTTGGACCCCTGTTCCCTAGAAAAGCTGGTTCCTCATATATTACTTCTGACCTTGCTTTCTGTGCCTCCTCTGCTATTGATTTATTTTGGTTTTGTTTTGCTCTCTCACCATTTCTGCCTCTGTCTATTGTGGTCTCCTGCTATCTGTTCATAAGCAGGCTGTGTCCTCACTTCCTGATCTTCTGTCCTTTCCTTCTACTTCTGCTCTGGCCCACATCTCATTCTCTGCCTTATTTGCCCCCCTTCTCTTGTCTATCTTGTTTTTGGCACTCCTTATGCCTTTTCTGCCTCAGACTCTGGCTCATAATACCTTGAGAGTGTTTGATAATGTTTGCCTGACCCTGTGTGACATCTGGGAGTGATTCTCCTCAGGTGGCTTTTGATGTGGTTTGTGTGTGATTGATGAAAGGTGCTCAATTTGCTCTTCAAAGCTCTGTTTATGGAGAGTTGGATGCATCTCCTCCGATTTCACACTATTTTTTTCCACTGTAAACAAGTCCAAATCATAGGAGAAAACCAGGTCTCTTTCTATTTGCTCATCTTTCCTGACCCCTTAAAGCCCCCAAGAGAAGAATCATGTACACATCTACCTTTTAAAAACCAGTCTTCTTCCTACAGTTTTCCTCTCCAAGATTTTAACTCACAAAGGAAGAATTTTAATTTTAATTTAGCCATTGTGAGCCTGAAGAGGATATTTATAGCTGGACACTGGATAAGAAAATAAGGGAAATGCTAATACTGTTAATACCAGAATTGGATCACATTGGGTACCCTGGCTACTGAGAATCATTTTCAGTGAGTCATTTTCATTTACCATCTCTTGTTCTGCAAAGAGCAGGGTTTCAAGTTCTTTCCAGCACTAATCACCTTGAATCTCCCAAATTCCCAAAGCATAGGAGGATGAAGTGTATTTTTACCCAGCTTAATTTTCTGTAGAGCTGTTTTTTTTTTTTTTTTTTTTTTTTTGCTTTTTGAGACAGGGTCTCGCTTTGTAGTTCAGTCTGGCCCTGAGCTCACTATGGTGCCCAGGCAAGCCGCCGCGAACTCAGCAATCTTCTTGTCTCTGCCTCCCGAGTGCTGGGATTACAGGCGTGAGCCACCACGTCCGGCATCGTGGTATGCAGTGTTGATTGTTGGTGGGCGTGTCTCCATGCCCAACATTATATGTGGTTACCGGGGATCAAACTCAGGACCTTGTGCTTGCGAGGCAGGCGCCGGAACCACTGAGCTAACCCTCCGGCCCTCTGTAGAGCTGTTTTTATTTTTCAGCCCAGAAGAGGATTTATCTACCTGTTGTTGATAGCTAACACATTTGGCCTGCAAGAGCAATGGACAAAGTCATATGTAAAAGCTCTTTGTATCTCTTAGGCTCCCTGATTCTGAGAATCTAGTACTTTAGGCATGATATATATACATATATGTGTGTGTACATGTATATGTGTATATATATGTGTATGGATATGTATATGTGTGTATATGTATTATATGTACATATGTATATGTACATATATATACATCAAGATTAGTGAATGTCATGCTAGAATACCTGAGTTTAAGTGAAGATTTAGACATTTATAATTTGAATGATCTCCAGTAAATTAAAAATGTTATTTTCATGTTTTGTTCTCCAATAGCTTTACTGAGGGATAACTTACATATCACAAAGTTCATCCATTGCAAATTATAGTTCAGTGATTTTAATAAATTTATAGTTGTGCTGTTATCACTGCAACCTACTTTTATGTCATTTTCCCTAGTTTCTTTTACCTCTTTCTCAGTTCTTTCTCCATATTAAAGTTGGACTTACATGGTACAGGGATTGTGAAACTGACTGTAGTTCTTTAACCCACTGCAACATGGCTTTGTTGCTACTTCTATTGAAAGCTGGAGTTGATTTCCATAGCCCTTGGATTTGGATCTGGCTTTGTAACTTTCTGTAGCTGATGACGTATGATCTAAGTGCCAGTTCTGAGTCTTGACCTCAAAGGCCTCTGCATGTTTCTACTTGCATGTTGGAGTTCACTCTTTCACCTATCAGCATAAGATTGGGCTATCCTGTTGGAAAATAACGACTGGCTGACAAGCATTATTTTTGGAGTTGTAAGGGCTGCAGAACTGAAAAACACATAATATACACCTTAAAAGTCAGTTCCAGTAGGTAAAACAGATATTTATACCAACAACTATACCGCAGGACAGTCTTTCCCACTATTATAATATCTATGTTGACGTAGTCTCTCCACTCTGTAAATAACTATGCTTTCTGTTTCTTGGATGCTCCAAAACATGATTGTAGAATAGGGTTTGTTGGAAACCTCCCTTGGCCATATTGAGCAAAAATGAATTTTGTTGGTATATCCAAGTATAGGAGATAGTTTATATGGTAGTTTGTGGATATCTCCTATAGCTAAGGAAATAGAAAAGCAGACCAAGGGTGGGGAGGAGAATGGAAAGAGAAGAGGTGGGCGGGAAAATCTTAAATTCTAAAATGACATGGGTCTTTCATTGCAAGGATGCCTGAAGAAAGAGGACTACCTTAGCAGATGACTTCTGCACACCTGCAAAATATTCTAGAAGTTGGAGAAGTGGTGGTGGGGAGGAGGAAGAAGAGGTGTTCAGAAGACAGAGCCTGTGGGAACACAAGTCTCTGGTTGTTGACCTCCAGGAGATTCTCTGAGCTCATGCCTCTGCTCCAGAAAGCAATCTGACAGCCCAGCACAGAGCCCTTGGCTTGGGAGCCAGGGTCCCTGAGTTCTAAGGCTGTCAATGTAGAGTACTTTGTCTTCCAGATGCATAAGCCAGGGGATTTCTAAGGTTTCTTCTCATTCAAACCGTCTGTAACTTTACATCCAATTCACTCACCAAATTGCAGGAGGAGAATAAAATTGGACCACAACAACCCAGATAAGAGCTTCTGACATGTGAGGGTCCTAGAAAGGTGCACTGTCTGGAAAACCAAAACAGGGTCTGTGGGGCAGCCCTGTGTGGTCCACACTTCATGGGTACCTTTCCCCTTCTCTACAAAATGTACAGGGGTGGCTGTGTCTGTCTCCAAAGCCTGCACAACTCCTTGGTGCTCCCCACCTGTGCCCTTTGCAGGCTGAGCCCCTAGATCCTTGGCTGGGGCCTGCTGAAAGTAGTTCCTGGTCCTCCAGGGCCGAGGTGCTCACGACTTTCCTTAAGCCAGTCCTAGAGGTCTGGTGGTTGGTAGGCACAGGGCGGAGAAAGGGAAAACACTCTTGTGACACTCTTTAAGCAACTTTCTTGGAAGCAGAGTTAAATCAGTATTTCCCAGCATGGGTTAGACACTCTTTTAGACTCTTTTTTAGATTGTCAACAATTTCGGAGATTTCTGGGACCCGTTGTGGGGAGAAATAGTTGTTTTTACCTCCTAAAGCACTCGGGAAGACTGGAGGGAAGAGGTGGTAGAAATACCTGAGCTTTGCAGCCTGAATCACTAGAAAGGGACCATTCTCTCCTGCTAGGAAGAAGCAGTTCCTGACTGCAAGTTTTCAAATCAGTTGGCAGGCAGCAGCTCTCCAGGGAGCCAACTTGAAATAGACAGATGTCCTGCTGAGAAGTCATTGGCTTCCACTGCCCAGTGGGAGGCTTCGGCTTTCCTGGGGTGGGGTGAGCATGATGTGAAGGTCCATGAGCCACTGCTCTACTGGAGTCCAGGGACTATGTGTGAAATGTACTTACATCACAAACTGGCCCAGGGCTGGTGGCATAAATGTAATCCCAGTGCTTGGGTGGCTGAAGGAAGAAGATCACGGTTCAAGGTCAGCCTGTGCTATATAGCAGGTAGAAAGGCAGCCTGAAATACATTGTGAGACCCTGAGAACAAAACAAAAGAAAAAGAAAACAGTGTGTAACCAGTCTTATTCAGGGCATTGTTCAGCTTCCATAGTGCCATCCTCTGGCCTATCATTCTGTTTTCCTTTCTCTAAAATTTTTTCTCCCTCCTGGATTCACTGAATGTCCAAAGCCTGACCAGTCATTGCAGATCATCTTCACTTCCGGCTGCAAAGCAGCCTTTCTTTGGGCCCAGAGTCTGTGAGTCAGGGGTTTGATTAGGCAGTGGCAGGGACAGCTCCACGACTCCTACCATCTTGGTCAGCAAGTCTCAAAGTTGGGGGGATTTGTGTTTGTGGGGAGCTGGGATCATCAGAGGCCAAACCATCTGCAAGCCAACCTTCCAAGAGTAGGTGTCCCCAGACACTCAGACCACTGCTACTGCTTTCCCTCTCCAAAGTGTAAGGACACCACCAGAAGCTCTCTGGGTAAACTTGACCTCACTTAAAATGACAGTTTATAATTGGAGGGAATCTAGGCTTGTGGGGTCCATGGGAGAAATAATAAGAGTAACTATATTAATCAGTCCATGTAGCTAGAAAGGCCAGGTTCCCAAGAAAACTTTGAGGAATGTCTCCTTGTGTTTTTTTTCTATAGAAGAAATGTAGCTCAGTGGGAGAGTGCTTGTCTTGAATGCACAAGACCTTGGAGTCCTATCTCCCTCAAGACACAGAAAGAGAGAGACAGACAGACAGACAGATAGGGAAGGCAGAGAGACAGGGAGAGGCAGAGACACAGAGACATAAAGAGAGAGACAGAGAAAAAGAAACAGACAGACTAACTGCAGGCTCTTACAGTGAGGAAGCTGCTTCCTGGAACAATATAGCTCAGAACCCTGAGAAGTTCTGCAGACTGACTTCACTGCTCTGAAATGATCTTGCTTCTTTTTTTTTCCTTTTCACAATTCTCCATGAGCATCCACAGTCCTGGGTGAGTTAGCTCTAGGCCAATGTGTTACATTGTAGAACAACACAAACAACATCTCAATGAAAGTGGATGGTTCTTTCCAATCTGCAGATGAGAAAACTGAGGCTGAGAGTGTGCAGTTGCCCAGAACACACCATTAACAAGTGGATGGTCTAGATCAGTTATCCGTGCCTGAAAACACAGACTTTTATTAGGCCTGGGAGAAGAAAAGAGAGGGTGCAATAGACAGATTTTGGTCCCCAGGAAGTTCAGAGTCTAGGTTAGGAATCAACATCAGGCATTGGTGTGGGAAGAGCCCTGAGCCAAGCAGAGGACAGAAGAGTGGTGTCAGAAGGGGCTTGTGCCGTGGTTGGAAAGGGCAATGGAAGACTCCTTGGAGGAGACTCAGGCTGAGTGTCAGGAGTAAGAACAGCTCAGAGGAGGGAGAATGTGGAGGCGGCAGCCCCTCCAGAGAGCTGGCAGCAGGCATCTCTGCTGAGACAGCCTGGGACAGGACTACAGGCAGCTGCTGCCCTGGGGCAGGTCTGCGTGGGTCAGACTGAGTTGGCCCAAGGACCTTCCTCACTGCCTTCCTTCCCAGCTGACTGGTTCTGGGAGCACAGTGTGTTGTGTCTGGGTCTTACAGGGCCCTAAGCTCCAGGATGTCTCTCTTTTAAAATCTCCAGGGAAGATAGCAGAACCTGGGAAGCCTTTACTGTGACCACTATAGTGACTTTGGGGGCTCCTGCCAAGCTGGAGGTTTCAGAGCCACCCAGGGAGCATCACTGTGTCCTACAGTGCTTTGCTGCTGCCTTGAGGCCCCTGTGAGAAAGTAGGTCAGAAGTCACCAGGAAAGGGTGTTCTGGTTGCTGCCAGCACAGCTGGTGAGTCATGCACACCTAGAAGTTTAGCTGGAAGCGAAGGCCTCAGCTCAGAGACACAGCACACCCAGGAGAAGCATGTGGTCTCCATGCCGAAGATCTGCTGCACTCCACATTCTTTGAATGGTCACGGGGGGAGTGGGGACGGAGGATGGGCTGGGAAGACCAAAGTGTACAGCAAAGGTACTGATTACTAAGAAAAGAGATCTCTTCCTAAAGGATACTCCCTAAGTCAGCCTCACCATTTGGCTTTCTTGTTCCTTCTTTTAACAAGTCTTTTCCTAAGGGCTCTTGGGGTCTGGCAGGAAACATCTTATCCCATAGCCCAGGAAGAATCAACCAGATGGAGTTTTCAATCCTGCTAGGAAAGTTCTATAGAAAGGATAACTGGCCAGATCAATAAGAGGGAGCACTACAGGAGACTCCTTCTTGTATTAGACCTGGGATCATAGGACTAGGAGCTGGAAGAAACCTTTGTCCTTTTGAGAAACTCTGCTGACCATAGAGAGAAGTGACGTGCTAGTACCTAGAGTGGACATGGAGCTGGGAGAGAGCCCTGTCCCCTGACCCTGCCTCCATCTTCCGCACATTCACCTGCACCCCTGCTGCTGTGCTGCCCATGGCACATGGGGAAGTGCTGCCCAGTTTTCTTAGACAAATGTTCTTGCTATCTTTGCTTTACTTAAAGAGGACAGTTGAAGGACTACAGAGTGTTGGTATTTCCAGCTCAGTGCTCATCACATTGCATATATAGAATCCACACTAAGAAAGGCCAGTTATTTCCTCTCCATTCTCCTCTCTCCATTTCCCTTTCTCCCCTCCTTTTGTCTTTTATTTCTTTCATGGTGCTGGGGATCGAACCTCTGTCCTTGCCTGTGCTAAGTAAGTACTCTACACTGAGCTAAACGCCAGCCCTTCTCTATAGTATTTACACCTTGGATATGCACTCTGAAACCACCATTTGGAGTTGAGAATTGTTTGAACACTTGAGTTTCAGGGGGATCTCATGGTTAACAGATTTTCTTGCCCATTATCTTGTCCTGGCCCCTGTTCTAATACAGCTACTCTTACATTTTCTGGAATATTTTTTGCATGCACAGTTTTGACAGTTAAATCTACCCATTTCATCTTTGCTTTATTTCTCTGTATCAGGAGATTATCTAGCATGTCTAATAGAGCAACAAGTCATGTCCTGTGACTTTAGGCCTGCCATTCCACAGCATACCGAAATCAGCCACAACCCTCTGCCTCCAGCTTCACCCATGTCAGGGCTGGGGATGGGGCCATGGCTCGTGCCCTGTTTTTGCAGCTCTCTGTGTCTGTCTTCACCTCAGAACTGGAAGCTGTGGGAATGCAGAACCCATCTGATTTGGGAACTGTCTATTGTGTACTCAGCACCTAGAGTAGTTCTGCACAGAACAGGCACTCCACAGACATGTGCAGAATGAAGGAGTGAGTACATTAGATGTTAGGCTGTGTGCATGTGCATTGTGCAGCTTAGTGAATCTGAGGAAATATAGTGCTCCACCAAAGTCCAGGCTCTACAGACTACCATGGATTTACATGTACACTGTGTGCCCAGCCCTGTGTGCCATGGTCAACATAGGGAACTTCATGTTCAGTAGATCACAAACAGCAGACTTGGAATAGACAGATGATGGCTGAACCTAGATGAACTAACCTCCTAGGGTCCTTTCCAACATGGAAAGTCTACAAAGGACAGAATGCCTTGCTTTTGAGAAGGCTGCAACTTCCTGATGCCCATGGAGACAGGCGTGCTGATGACAGCTTCTCTCAAGAGTCAGCTTCTAACATTTGTAGGAGCAAAAAGTAAGGTAATCTGCACTAGCCCCTAGGCAGTCTGGTTGTTATTTCAACCCCAAACAGGCCTGCAAACCTACATCACCTGTTTCCTCTGTCAGCCTATTTTTGTGGAGTGTTGATAACCAAAGTGACACACAGTAAATATCCTTTGTCTTGTAAGACATTTTCTGGGAGTGGAATTGAACAGGGAAATATAGGAGTTGAAAGACTTCATGGTCTAAAATATGTGCGTGTATACATACTTTGGAAAGTGTGAATGTTTAAATGCTGATGTCTCTTTCCTCTGTAGTCAACAGTGCTTCTGCCTGATGTTCCCTGTTCCTTTTTATAGGCTCCAAACAAAGAGGGACCTGCACTCCAGGTGTGAACAAACCAAGGTTTCCTGTGTAAGATCCAGAAATTCATAGCCCTGAGGAAAAGAGTTAAAGAGAGAAGGCAAGAGCAAGAGAGATGAAAAACAGAATCTTCACCACCTGCTATTTAGTGATTAGCTCCCAGATAAGGATGGCAGAGATGCATTCCAGGAGCTCAGGGCTTGCCCAGGCAGGGCTGAGAGAGGAGGACTTGGAGAAAGCGAAGCTGGGAGGAGGGGAAGAGGAAGGTTCCCCAAAGCATCCGCTTTCACTTCTCTCCCCAGTGCCTCCATTTCATGCAGCTCTTAAATATTCAAGTCTTTGTCCTCCTTACCTTACCTGCCTTGGTTTAGGGAAGGAAATCTGGTAAAGACTAGCTTGACACCAGCTAGTTGCATGACCCTGAACAAATCATTTGTCTTTCCAGTGCACATCTAGTGGCTGTAATCTTTTGAATTGAAATAACTAAATTAAAAAAACAAGAAAAAAGCCAAGGACAAAAACCCTATCTCCTGATTAAAAAAATCCTATGGGCACTGGGCATCAAGAACCCTGGAGAGCCTGTGGGAGAGCCAGCACCGTGGCTCCAGCTGTGTGTGTGTGTGTGTGTGTGTGTGTGTGTGTGTACATGCATGTGCACCCTCCTGCCAGAGGAAGCACCATGGAAAGCATGCACTTACTCATCTACTGTGTAAGAAGCAGTGTGCACAGTTACTGTGCCTCCTGGCCTCAGGAGAGAGGGGTGAAGGTGTTTTCTGCAGAGCCTCCCTTTGTGTGCATGCACCCATGGCCACAACATAACCCCAGATTCTGAGCAGAAGGTGTGAGGAGCTGTGAACGTGAGGCTGAGAGGCCCCCTTCCTCCGTAATGGCTCCTGCTCCCTTTGTTCTTGGGATGCATGTGTCATATCCTTGACAATAGCTCTGTGTTCAGTTTTTCCAGCATGGTGAAATCAGTGCATTGCCTCTGGCCTCTAGAGTAGGTACTAGGAGCCGTCAAGTCCCAACAGATGCAAGACTGGGTTACTTATTCACCCTAATTCTCTTTTCTTCTTGTAAACCCTTATTTTTATTTTGCATTGTCTCCCATAAAAAATAAACGTGGAGCCATGAGCAAGTATGCTAGGGTAGAACATAAATATTCTAGTGATTAAAAACTGGAAATCACCAGCTTTGAAATTTCTCAAAAAATACATCCACAGATATCACACAAATGCCAATCACCACGGTTGTAAAACCCGCACTGTAGACATCTCCTTGTGAAGTGATCCCAGATGCAGCTGCTGAAGGAATTCTCACAGCGTAGACAAGCTAGATTTCTGCTTCATTTTTTTCTCGCTGTCTTTTTATTTTTTTGAGGGGGGGTGGTGGTAGTGGAGTCTACATCAAACTGTTCATTTCAATATGTAATTTGCCTCAAAGAATTTATTTCTGACTTAATTTATTTTCTCACCAACCCAAATCCAATTCAAAAAGCATTTCTTGAAACACGAACAATCTGCTTTTGGTTGACGAGTGCTAATAGGTGCAATGCTACCCTGTCAGCTTATGAGGGCACCTGCTGAGCTCCAAGCCATGCAGGAAAAAGGAAATTAAACTGGAGTTTGAATTTGTTTCCTTATGAAATCTTGGCCATTGCTGGAGATATATGGAACACAATGAGAAACAAGTTGCCCTGTGGGTCTTTTTTTTTTAATATTTACAAAAGCAGAGACTTAAAAATTTCAAGTTGGAAAATGTTCATGTCTTAGATATATCTGTAATACAGAGGAAAATACATCTGCAAGAAGAAATAAATGATGTCAAAAACTCTCTTTTCAACACCTCTTTGCTAGTTCTTGGAGTAAACAAATATTTCCAGTAAAATATGACACTTATAATTGGTTGTAGACTCTGATTTCTTTTTCCAGGGCACCAACCTCTCTATTCTTTTGAGTTGCATAGATAGGTAGATTCCCCAGAGAAACTTAAGAACATCCTACTATTTATAACTTGAGAACATTTGATGAAGGAGGCCAGAGTAGTTTGTGTGTGCACACCTTTTTCCTTGTATGTGTGTAGGACTAAAACTGAGCGTCACTACTAATCTTTCTTGGTGGTGGTGGTGGTGTTAGCAATGGAACTCAGCACTTTGCACATGCCAAGCACAAACTCTATCATGGAGCTACACTCTTGGCCCCACTAACTAGATCCTGAATAAATCAGATGGTGTGGCCAAAAGGATTAGCCCAATGCTACCTCTTTCCCTCCTTGATTTGCAGTTAATGTAGACATTCTGGATGCCACTGGCAAATAGTTTCCCAGGTGGAAGGTCATTTTCTTCTTCTGATTTTTGCAGACCATTTTTCATGTCTGTAAGGTCCAGGGTTCTGGACCTTATGCTTTTTCTGTGCTTTTAGGCATTGAGGTACACAGTAGGGAACAGTGGGTTGTGACCTTTGTGCCATCCAGTAGTCCTCAAGGATGGAGGACCTAACCATGTGGGGCTCACACTGCCCTGAGAGAAGACAGCAAATCAACAAAATAAGTAAGATAATCTTAATTCTCAATAATTATGGAGGTTGAAAAAGCAGAGAGATGTGATAGTCAGTGGCTGTGTATTGGCACTGTCTGGGTAGAGATAGAAGAACAGGTTTCTCTAAGAAGGTGGCCTGGGGATAACCAAATGGCTATTTCCAAGGGGAAAGGGAAGGAACAGCGCCCAAGAAGGCCAAGTTTAGCATGATCATCCATCCCTATGGAGGGAATTTTCTTGACTTTTCTATGGAACAGGTGGAAGAGTGTCTTCTGATAGGATGTGAGGATCTGGGGCAGTGTACTAAGAACAACTGCAGTACTACTCTCATATGAGGTGGAGGATTTGTTGAACAAATTGAAAAACTTGAGGGCTCTGGCCCTCTTTGTCATAAATAGGTTATGTATCAATAGGAAGTCTGTTCTCCCCTCTGACTTGTGTTTCTTCTTAAAATATGCATATTGGGTTAGGGGATATTTAAATTCTCTTTCAGGGAAGATATTTTCTCAGTTATCTAAGAATAGAAGTTGAAGATGCATTTTCCTGCTGAAGAGCACTGTGCTAATGTGGTAACTGGTAGCTTAACTCAGGCTCTGAGAAGATACTAACATTTTAATTTCCTTTATTTGATCTGGGCTGTGACATTAATCAGTACAGAGGGCTCACAATAGACCGCCAGTAGAAAGCTCTACCAGTAGTTAGAAAGATCTACCAGTAGGTAGATATCCCAGTGCACACTTACATGAGGCATCATGTCTATAAGGAACTATGTGAGAAATGGTAGGCCTGAAGGAAGAGAAAGACCAGGGCAGGGTCCCAGTGTCTTACTCTATGTAATAGGTGATGTCACCTAACAAAGTTCTTCAGTTAAAGGCAGTCCTTACCGTGACCTCTTGCCTTCCTGGCATGATAGCAGCCTGTAAATCCCACAGCGATAAGTAGAGAATCCCATAGCTAGTTTCCTTTTCAGTTGGGTCCCAGTGCTGTATCATTTCAGAGTGAGATACCCCACATCTAGCACAGGTCTGGGATGAGAACGTACTGATCACATACACACAAACATCCCTGCTAAGTGGAAGAAGGCATCTAGAGTGACATCTGATGAATGAGGTGGAGCTTTTGACCCTGAAACACCTTTCACCCCCTTGCAGCCTGGACCTGTCTATAGGTACTGAGCACTTAAGGAAGTCAGGGAGCAGGGTGTGACGCATGTAAAACAAGGGCTGTGGGGGGGGGGGACTTTGAATTTGGAATTGGTCCTCAAGGATGGTTAGGATTTCAACTGTCAGACACAGGGACAGAAAAGAGCATTTCCCACCCAGGAGCAGAATGTGTAAGAGCTGGACATAGCACAGAGCTTCCAGGAAAAACACCAACTTATCAGACTACAAATCACAGCATCCTCCTTCCCCCCTCAGCCAGCACCAAACAAGGAGCCTACAAGGAGCTAGAGTCCTTGTTCATGTTCGTGGCCTCTAAACCTGAACTGTTTGTGATTAGGGGAATCTCTAAAGTTGTGTCAGTTTTGGAGCTCTTACCATGTATTTAAAGATTGGAAATCAACTTCCATCTTAGGATCTCTTATTTTTCCCTAACTACAATTTCTAAATGCCACCTGAGTTGGACATTCTTCTGTGAAGGCTGGTTCTCTAGTTCAGGTGTGAGTGAAAACTTCCTTTACTCTTGCCCACTCTCCAAGCTGTATCCTGCAGATGCCTCTGAGAAACAAAACCACACCCCTTCCTGGCAGCCGCCCTGTTCTGATCAACTCACAGCAGCTTTAGTCCAACTTAATTCTGTCTTTTCAGCCCTGTTCATGGCTTTTCATCTTAGCTCTGTACCAATCGACTGATTCATATTTACTTTGATCTGTGTTTGATGATCATACATAATTCCACCAGTGAGTTATGTTCTAGGGCACTTAGCTTGTGATCTATATATTCCTTCTTTTGATGGCAGCAATGTTGCTAGTTACACAAAGGCCTCTTTTATGACCATCCATGTGGTTCCAGAGTAACAGTAATTGTGATTAGCAGCAATTTTCACCAAGTACAGCTTTAACAGAAGATAGCAACTTCACAATATGCAAGGCAACCTGCAGAGTAAATTATCCCATTTTACTGAAGAGAAAACCAAAGCCTAGGGAGATTATGTTATTTAAGGGTGCTCTAGTAGGAAGGGATGGGAGCCTCTTAGATTCAGAGCTGTGTACTGTAGTTAGTGGGCATGACACACACTGAATTCTGTCCTGATCTAACTCTACTTCCCTGAGCACCTCTAAACCAAAGTTTCTCCAACATGAATGGGTTTTAGAATTACCTAGGATGTAGTTTGCAATGCAGAGCTCCCTCCATACAGTCTGATTCTGACGTGGTAGAGACCTAGAATTTGTACAGTTGGCACAGAAAACTGATGTTATCAGTTCAGGAGCTGGTACTGAGAAATTGCCCAGCTAAGTGGACAAGCTTCTGTCTAATGGTTTAAAAAATGTCTCTTTTTCATTTCTTGTTTATTGTATGCAAATTTTTCCTTCAGGGTAAGGTAGTTTTGTTTTATGCTTTAGTTGTTATAAAATACCACTTTATTTTTACTTTTAAATGGGTGTGTTTCTGGACAGATTGTTTTATGCCAGAGAGAATTGTATTTGTGATCATTTCAGGTAGGCATCTTATCCTAATTTTCCTTTTCCTTCGTTTAATGTAACATCACAATCCTTTTCACATTTTGTGTGGCAGTAGTGTTTTTTCATGGAGTATTGCCAGGGCTAACATTAATAACAGAGATGTTGGAATTATTCTAAATGATAGTAAAATTTAAATAAAGACCCCAAATGGAAAATATGCCTACAAATATTTCCAAAGATGACTTTTGGTTGGGGGGGGGTAAAAGGAAATGTTGATTTATGTAGGCATCTTACAAAGTGCATTTTATCATTATATGTATCATCTTAAGAAATATTCAGATAAATCTTGCTTGTCAGAACTCCAACAGAGGTCAGAGTACTGGATAAAAAATAAGTCTAGGTTTGATTTCCTTATGTAAAGTTTCCTCCAGGTTTGTCCATTATGCCAAGTTAAATGGTTTTAATAATCACTCCAGAGCTATCTAATTCAATTTTATTCTCTCTGATCAAAAAATGCAAAACAACCATTTGAAAGACAGAGATTAGGTCTATTTCTACCACTACAGGAAATGGAAAGGTATTAAAGAGATGGGCTCTCAGACAGAGCCTCATTAGTGATCTCATCTTCTTCCAGTTCAGTCTTGTGTACATACATAGAAGGAGATTTTGTATGAAAATATGCTTTTGTAAGGCCCAAGGAAAGGGAACAAACTATCCACAGGCATTCTTCTTGGGGGAGGGGTATACCTTTGCATCATTTTCAAATATTTGAGGTTGATGCGAAGATTTGAGCTCATTTCTCACAAGGCTGCAGATCACTGCTTCGTAGCTGTTTTCTCAGGAGCTGCGACTTTGCCTTATTTCACATAAATGTCTTCATTCCATGGAGCAAAACATAAACTGTCTCTTCGTCTATTTAGCCCTGTCTTGAAAAAATGAAAGAAGCTGAGTTTTGGACAATGGCCTGTTAAATGGAAAGTGTCCTTCAGTTATTCATACTTTCACTCATGTTGATGCTCAGGTTTGTTCCCTACCTGGCTCTTAAACTGGCTTGCGCACTTTAAGGGGTACATTTTCATTTTGTTCACCCTCGTCAGTTGTTAGCTCTGTTTGTGGTGAGCTGCTGTAGGGGGCCTTTATACTTGCATTTCCTTGGCAGCAATATTTAAGCAAAGGCAGGAAACAGAGTCAACTGAGGAATAGTCTAGCTGCCTAGGAATTTGACTAAGCTCTGGGAGCAGAGAAGCATGAGAGTTTTGCTTTCCTTTGAAATGATTATGCTCTAGTTAGAGAAAATGTGATTAACAATAAAAATAGCTCTAGTACATTGAGCATATTGGCACCTGCTTAGCCAAATCATCTCTCCAATGCACTGAATTTTCATCTTTTCAGTGGGAAACATTGTTTTGTCATTTTTCTGATGAGATAGCTGGGTTCCCAGTTACTCTGGCCCCCAAGAGGAGGTGTCAGAGTGAACATTAGAATCCTGTCTGCCTGGCATCAGCGTGTCTTTACTACATGCACCACTGGCTGAAAATATAGATGACTATAGATGACTGAAGACCAGGAAAAATCAATAGGAAAAGAAATTCCTCTACAGGACTAGAGGGATTAAACTAGAAGTTGGAAGGCTTTGTTCATTCTGGTAGGGCAGGAGCTTTTCTTTTAATGACTTCTTGCAGCAGTATTCTTCAGAAGAATGCTGTTGGCGACCTTCAGTGCATCCTAAGTAACATCACAGGTACTCAGCTGCTCTCTTAGTCACACTCTGGTGGGAGCTTTGCAAGACCCTCAAATTAACTCTCTCATAACTGACCTTTCTTCTCATTCCTTGCCTCCCTCCATGAGCTCAGTATCACTTGATCATATTTCATATGGCTTTGCAATTGCTTTTAAATGTTTTTGTAAACAACTGCACGCACAAAGGGATGTTAGGATTAGAAAGTCAGGACCCATTCCTCCTATGTAGTTAATAACTCATCATTCTGAAAACTTTCAATAATTTTTGTTGATTAGTGGTAGAGAATGATTCCCTCAACTTTAGGTTTCTTTAAGTCTGTGCTGTGTTCATTAATTTCTATATCCTCGGTCCTTAGCTAAGTAGAGTTCAGGACAGATGCTCACATAGGTTTGATAAACTAAACCAAATTTGGATCCAACTGTCCTTATTCTTGTGACAGGGAAATATAGATGACCCACAAATAAACTGCAGGTTAAACAGGAAAGACTTGAGTGTGGAGATCAATTAAGATAAACATCCATATAATTTTAACAATGAAGAACAAGATAAAATTGCCAGGCAACTCCACAGGTTGGAGAGATCTTACCCCGTAATCTACATCAACAGGATGTAGATACCTGCCAAAGTGGTCAGAAACCATAGTGCTGGCTGCCTGGGAGGGACCAGATTGCTCTTCTCAGGAAAATGGTGGCAGACATGGTGTGTTGAAACTTTCCACTTGTCTAGTTTAGCTGAATATTTTTTATAATACCCTCATTCTTTTTGCACTTAAAAAAGTAAACTCACTGAAGCCAGTATTTCTCTGGGTTTGGAAAGCTGTGTGGCTGGCCTGAGGGTAGGGGAATTTCCAGACTGAGGACACAGCAAAAATGGTTTCACAGAGACAGGTAAATACGGAAGGTTCTAGGATCCATAACTAGGGTTGCTGTGCTGGCATCCTGTCCTGGACAGAGGCACAGAAGCAGATAAGGACAGCAAGAAAGCTAAAGCCATCTCATCAGCATCAAAAATGCTGTCTCTGAGGGGATTTGGCTGTGAGAGTTTTCTGAGATGAGCAGAGCACTATCCGTGCTTGAGAGGGCCATGCTGGACTCTGCTCAAAGCACCAGCGTGGGGCTGGGAGCTCCCATGCCAAGGGCTGACCTCTGCTCTAAGCACCAGTCAAAGTGTGACATGGTGGCTTTTCCAAGAGCTCCAACCAGAAGAGAAGGGGGCATTCCCCGAATCACCCACTGGTTCTCACTGTCATGGAAAGTCAATGTAACGCTGAGTTATCTTATTTCATGTATTATTTCTTGTTTCAGGAAAATATTCTTAAATATTAAGCTCTTGCCTTCTCATTTCACTCTTGTCTGCTTGGATATGGCTTAAGTAAAAATATTTGCACACTTGCACACTGAACATATCCACTTAGCCCTCCCCTTGATAGCCAACCTCTGGGGGGTGGGTAATAAGGGCAAAGGTCAATTAATTTCTATGCAATATCCATCCAGTGCTTCAGTCCATAACAGACCATTCCTCTGTCAGGGCTCTTCCTGAGCCACCTCCTGTGCCTTTAATCATGCCCTTTTGTTCTGATTTGTTCTGTGGTGTCCAGTCTAAAGGACCAAATCTTCCTCATCTTGCTGTTGTTTTAGATTAACTTTTACTCTGAAATGAAAACCCATTACCCATTTCTTGAACCTAATCCTTTCTTTGATATGCTTTTATTTTTCAAAATACTTATCTGAGTACTCTGTTTATTTTGTCTATTAATGGCCTTTTGAGCAAAGAAAATCTAACAGCAAAATTACTTCCCAGGGAAACATGATTCTATTGCTGGGTGAGGCTCAGGTCTTTGTGACAGCTAATTTTGTGTATGATCATGGCTAAACCACAAGACCTAGATGTTTGGTCAATATCTGCTGCATGTTGCTAAGAAGGCATTTACTTTTTAAAGTTGAGATTAACAGTTCATGACTTTGAGTAAAGCAGGTTGCCCTCAGTAGTGTCAGTGATCCTCCCCAAGGGGAGAGAGTCTTCACCTGATGGCTGCTTTCGGACTCAGCCTGGAAGGTCAGCTCTTCCCTGAGGGTCCACCATGCTGTCCACTGTGCAGGTTTTGGATGTTAGCCTCCATAATTGCAGGAGCCGCTCCCTTAAAATACCTCTCTCCGCACCCTATTGATTCTCTTTTTCTGAGGAATTATGGATAATTACATAATCATGATCAATACGGTCTCCATCCATAGTACTTCAGAAAGATTACGATTTTTATTCATTCACTCTTCTTTAGATTGACAGTGTCCCTTCTACCACCTTCTTGTCATGAGAACACTCGACATCAAAGTCCTTGCATCTTGAAATGATCACAAAATTGGCTTGGCTGTGTGTTGGAGAAAAGTGGAATAACAAGATGAAAGGAGTCTGAGTCCTTTGCAGGGCCTTCACTCTAGTGTAGAACTACTTACAGCTAGTTTATTTTTATTGTTTTTAACATCTTATTCAAGATACTTGGAGTTTTAGTGTTTTAGTCATTTGTAGTCAACTCTAATACTAAATGATACAATTATTTCAAAATTTCCCACTTAAAATAGAAAGAAAGGGAGACACAGAGTGGAGTAACTTGCTTAAAATTATGTAGCTATAGTCTTGTTCTCTCTGATTTCAAAGCACAGGGTCTCTTCCTACAATACCATATTTCCTTCTTGAGAGAACAAGACCCTAAAGAGAATTTCCTGTCTTCTCTTCTGTTCTGAAGATTATTCTAAGTGAACCTAGTTTGATGAAGTTGCCACTTCTTGCAGAGAGGTTCTGACATCCATTCACTGTTTTGAAAGATGTTCTAGGCAAACCGTGCCCTGACCATTCAGGGACCTGAATAGACTTATCCTCTAACTACTCAATTTATCTTCCCAGCATCACCTTCCTTGAATTCAGGTAAGGTGGATGTCTTGCATACCCTGTCAGATTGCTACGCTTGCCTGTCTGAACAAATCTGCTGTGCTGTGACTTTCTTCCCTGGCATGTGGGTGCATATGCTTCCCAACTAGGGCTTGGGGCTCAAGGCAGTATAAGAAATTGAGAGGCAGCAAATTTTTCTGCCAAGACCAAAGAAAACATCCCTGAAGACAAGAAAAATGTGAGGTGCACTACGAAGTGTCCTGGCTTCTGTGTGGATCTTCTGACAGGAGTCCAGAAACTTCCTCCAGGTAAAGAAAGCATCAAGGTTCTTATATACTCTATACCACAGTCAAGACAATCCTAGCAGGGAGAAGTGTGTTGGTTTTTGAGGAGTTACATGCAGTCACAGGATCTCATGTGCTGGCTGTGATATAGTTCACTGTGTGACCTTGAAGAGTGATAACACATTGTGTTGAAAGGACACAGGATTAAGATTCTGAAAGCCTGGAAGCTGGTGACCACTCTACTACTACTAATGAATCTTTGATAAGTCTCTTCATCTCTCTAAAACTTTCAGCTATGAAATGAGGATTCATTTTGTTTACCTACTCATCCACCTACCCATCTACCTGCCCATCCATCTATCCATTCAGCCACCCATCAGTATTTATTAAATGTGCACCTAATTTATTTATTAAATATGTACCTAATTTTTTAGATTCTGAGTACATGAAAATGAACAAGATATATCTTTCCTGCTAAAGAGCTTAACTTCTACTTGACAGCTAAAGAGTTACCTTCTAACTGATAGGTAAATATTGTTGATTTACATGATGATACTATACAAAGCACAAAGATACACATATAGCCAAAAGGTTTTAACTAACATCACAACTTTAGAAACCTCAATTTTACCTTCTCTGAGCTAATGACCCTAAAGGTGCTGTAGGGAAAAACAGGTACAGAATAGGTATGGAATTGGTGAACTTAATACTGAGGCTTTTAGTAGGTGAGTGTAGACACATCCTAAAAAAGGTGTGTACTGAGAAAGACTGTGAAATTTTCTGTCTTCAGGGCTACCCAAGCTCATTGTCTAATAGTGCCCTTGGCCACACACTTCTATCCTTCTGATTGGAAGATGCCTCTGTCAGCCAGGAGAGAAATTTCAATATTTTATTGAAAGCATTTTACAACAGCAAATCTTTTTCCCCTTTCTGATGCCAGCATAATTTAACAATGATTTAATAGCTTCTTTCATTTACTTGTTAAATTGTGCCTCTCCATCACCTTCCCTTTGCATTTTCCCACCTTTTGGTCCTATAAGCTCCCATTATTTACTAATGCCCCATAGTACACAGTGGAGGCAGAAGAATACAGCCATTTCACTGTGATTTAGGGGCTCTTGGCAGTGAGGTGGCAAGAATAGGAGCATATGCTCTGAGAGTCTCCCCTATACTTGCTTTGTGGAACAGAGTTGGGGAGTTCTCCACCGTTGTCATTGTGGGACATCCCCTTCCTATTCAGCCCCACCCCTGGCCATTTTCCTGCTATGAGCAAATTAAAAATACTTGGCTCAGAATGATGGATGAGTCATAGCTCATGTTCTTCCCGACTTCCAACTGCTAGAATGAGCATGCTCTTTAAAGTTCTGGTTAAGCTCCAGAGTCGGTAAGAGGTAGTTTGGCTTTCGCTCTAGGGGCAGAGCCCTGCGTGGGATTAGCAGGTTTCAGACAGTGTGAGTCTCTAGGGACCCAGGTCTTGAAAGAAAACCCTAAGCAAAACAGATACTTGTCCTTGAGTCTTTTTCTTCTTCTTGGAGTAGCTGTTTTAGCTCATGGATGGAGTCTCACAGGGAATAGAGTGAGGCCAAGTAGTTTCCAAGAACAGATGGGGAAATTGGAGATTTCAGCACTTGCTCAAAACTGTAGATCAGGTCATGTCTGGAAGCTCAGCACTGTTGTGCTGCCCCAGGCACTGGTGAGAGGTGTATTCACATACCTCCTCAACCCATGTGGCCTTTCCCTCATTTCTTCGCTAAGTTTTGGACTAGACTAGCATTGTTCTGCAACTGAATGGATGAAAGAAGAGGCTTTGCAGATGACAGGGTCAGAAGACACCTGGAGAGGGGCAGGGACAAACCTGTGGCATAGAGTTGACAAGTGTGAGAGCCAGAGTTAGAGTCAAGCTTCCTTTCTGACCATAAACATTTATTGAATAAGTTAATACTTCACCTTTTGGTAAAAACATTCAGGATCTTAGCACAGAACCTGGGATTTGATGCAATCACCCTCCTTTCCTATATGCCACCAATACAGACCCACTGCCTCACAGGTGAGGCAGTGTAGCATGTGGACACAGCCTCGGTGTGAGGGACTTGTACTTTTAAGCTGGCTGTCCTTTGAGTGACTGAGCCTGGAGGAACTGCTTCACTTCTCTGGGCCTCATTGTCCTTATCTGTAAGATCATAAGATGGACTTAGTCTGATTGTTGTCCTGTTGTAGCTTTGTTCTGGAGACCACTCTAGCTGGAGTTGGGAGCAATTTAGGACACAGCGCGGAGCCTAGGGCTGAGAAATGAGTAGCTCCGTGTGCTTTGGTCTTTGTGATGTTGTATCAGAACAAGCAGGAAGTCCCATCTGTTCTTTCCTCGATGTTATTTGGCTTCCACTGCATTGACTTCCTACTGATTTCTATTTGGCTTTTGGGGGTTGTGACTGCCCTGGAGGCTGGGCATGCTTGGCATCTCACCTGAGTCACTGCTCCAGAGGGCAGCAAGAACCTTGCAGCATGGACACTGGTCTTGGGGACATGTTTTTTTTTTTTTTTAAATTGAATTCTTTATTGGTACAATTTATATACATCTCACAATCACCTAGAACATTGGGGAATTTGTACCAGTATATGACACAAGTTAATTCTCATTTTTACCCATATCCCTACCCACCCACACCTCCCCACCCCCTTTATACATACTCTTTTATTTTCTTTCTGTATCATATTTATTCCTTACCCTCATTACATTCCCACACCAAATTTCCTATGGAAATTTCCCACTCTATAAAAGCTGTCCTACTTTCTAGAGCTCATTTGCATCTACAGGTGTTCACATCAAAGAGAAGATCCAGAATTTGCCTATCTGTGATCTATTGATTTCACTTATTAGTATATCCTCCAGGTGTCTCCATTTGCACCTAAATGGATCAATCTTGTCATTCTTTATGGCAGAGTAATACTCCATTTTATTTTTAAAAAACCCACATCTTCTTTATCCACTCTCCAGTTGATGGGCATTTGGGTTGTTTCCAAGATTGAGCTATCATGAACTGAGCTGCTATGAACAAGGGTGTACATCTGTCTTTCCAATGTGATTTTTAAAATTCTTTTGGGTATATTCCTAGCAGGGGATAGCAGGGTCAAATGGGACCCCCTAGTCCTAGTTTTCTGAGAAATCTCCACACAGATCTCCACAATGGTTGCACAAGTCAGCAATCCCACCAACAGTGGAAAAGGGTTCCTTTCTCCCCACAGCCACACCAGCATTTATTGTTGGTTGATTTTGTGATAGCGGCCATTCTTTGTGGAGTGAGATGAAATCTCAGTGTTATTTTCATTTGCATCTCTCGAATGACCAGTGATGTTGAACATTTCTTCATATGCTTCTTGGTTGCTTTGACTTCTGCCTCTGAGGAGTGTCTGTTCATTTCAGATGACCATTTTTGAATTGGGTCTTTAAACTTGGGGAGGCTGATCTGTTTGAATTCTTTATATATTGTAGATAATAGCCCTTTGTCTTTTAGCAGTACCAGTGACTTCTTTTGCTGTGCAGAAGCTTTTCAGTAAGATGATATCCCATTTGTTGATTCTTTCTGTTAGTTCTTATGCTATAGAGGTTTTATTCATAAAGTCTCTGCCTAAGCCAGTGTCTCTAAGAGTTTTACCTAGCCTGTTTTCCAGCAGGCTTATTGTTTCTGTTTTAATGTTTAAGTCTTGTATCCACTGTGAGTTTAGTTTTGTGCATGGTGAAAGAGATAGGGACATGTTTTGAGATCTCCCCAGGGACCTTGGCAGTCCTTCTCCATCCCTGAGGCCCTTCTACCTTCACACCTGCTTCACAGAAGGTGGGGAATAGAGTAAATCAGTCCTGAGACTGGAGCTTTGGGTGGCTCTGTTCACTTGGGATTCTATCCTCTGCAGCAAGTCTGACTTTGTGATGACCTCTGCCATGCCTCCATTTGCATTTCTGCGGCACCCTGGGTTTGCAATAACATGCTCCATTCCTCTGGAAGTTTTCTTTTCTGCAGCACCAAGGCTGGGAAACTTCAGAGGACGGGGCTATTCTGTAACTAACATAAATGCGTCATCTGCCTAAACCTTGACTAATGCATTCCTTGCATTATTAAACACAGATTAAATATATATGGATATTTAAATGTAATGTGTTATTTTCCCAAATCTAGCTTTACTCGATGTTCCTCTGACTTATGCCTCCTCACTGCTCATAATTGTCTCAGGGATCATGAATTGTAGGCAGAAAGAGCTGCAGCTCCCTCAGCACCAAAGACTTCGCCATCCCATTACATTTGCCCGAGAGATGGAGCGATAGTTCTCCCACCCAGAAAATTACTGCTCCAGTTCTTCGCATGGGAATGCATTTTCCTCTTCCTAAATAGCTTTTTCCTTGCCAATGATTCAAAGGCTAGGAGAGCCGGGGCCCAGATGGCTCGGGGATTTGTTTCTAATCTAGGAAAGTTTGTATCCACAGCAGACCACTGAATAACATACTGGGACAGTTTATGCCTACCTGCAGATGGTGCCTTCACCCACTCTCTAGTACCTGCACCGTTGCTTATTCTAACTGGGTGCTTGGGGAGCTCCAGTGAATTCCTATGGAAATGCTGTTTTAGTCACTGGTGCAGTCAGGGTATGCAAGGAAAATATATTAGTATGGAACCCATAATTTATAGGATTATTTTATAATATTCACAAAAACTCAAATGCAGAAGAATGCAATAAATCTGGCCCCACACCAGAGACCCCAAGAATCCAGCCAAGGGTCTGGATCCCACATCTCTGGCCTGCACAAGTCCAACTGAAGGCCTAGAATCCAAAGCAATGTCCTCTATGGGTCCAGTGAGAGGTCCAGAGCCCATGGTAATGTCTCATGCAAGTCTGTATGGAGGATCTGCACCCAGAAGGCTCAAAGACTAGTGGTGGAAGCCAGAAAACCTGCACCAGTAGGTTGTTCTCGACAAAGAAAACATCCAAGTTCGCATCAGGAAAACCACCCTCAGCAAGCTTCTCAAGAAAATCAGCAACCAATGATCTCCCCCAGTTACCTCATTATGTTGCTGGCAACAATCTTCAGGTAGGTCTTTCACAGACAAACTGTGCTGCTTCAGTTGAGCTGGGCATTCCAAGTTAACCATTAGTTAATCTACCACAATCACTTAGGTTAGTTGAAAGGCTGCTGCTTGGTGCCCAGACCAATGGCAGGGAAATTTAAACCATCCATGAAAATGCTGTTTAACACAGAAACTATATAAATTACTTCACTCTTGGATGCCTTAGGTTTTTCCTCTCTTAGGAGCAAGATGGAGGATCTTATTATCTTTGCAGACCCTCTACTGCTCTCTGTGTTTCTCAGGAGCTAGAAGGGACAGCAGAACCAAGAACTATTTTACTCTCAGCATGTGTAATGTTCCCCTGCTACTGTTAAAGCACCCTCTTCTTAGAGTCTTGGTTTTCCATTTGTTGCTAGTTGACCAATGGAACAGGAGATTTTGCCTGTGTCTCTGGTTTTTGTTGTTATCTGGGTACTAAAGCATACAAGTCATTGGTCTAATGGAGCCATTTCATACTGTGTAGCAAGAGTGAGTGTGCAGATCTTTCCTCTCAGTGGCATCTTGTTTGTATGTTTAATTCAGTGGTTGTACAATGTTTACACCATGGGAATCGGCAGCAGTGAGGTGGCCAAGCTTTAAAACTGGCTGTTAAAATTTACCAATACATCACTGTTGTAAGCTTCCCAGAGGCAATAACCAATTCCTATAACTCCCTTTCTAGAATGACTAAATACATGTTGAAGTTTACTGAAAGTATTTTCAGGAGCGCAGAAGACATGTTCAGCAGTAGATCTTTCACGCTTGTCTGTAAATGTTATAATCTCCTATAAGTGCCACTGTCTTCCACTCATATCCCTTTTTAACAATATACTATTACTGATTCTCACTGGGGAGATAAACTAGATTCCCCCAGTATCTATGCCTCCCTAAATGAGTTCTCCCTTTCCCATCTGTAACAATCTGACCTCCCTGAATTAGGGATCAAATGTGGTATTTCATCTTCTCTGGGACTCAGAACAGTTATTGACAATCTTCCTCTTCAAATAGGTGGGTGATCAGACAGACCAAAGTGATAAGGCCCATGTGAGAAGGATGAAAAGAAGCAGGTATTGGGACTTGGGGTGGACCTACTCCAAGAAGCAGACCCTGGTGTCAAGAAGGCCCTCCCCCCAAAAAGCCATGTGTAGCATCCCTGCACCTGCATCTGTCACACAGCCAGAAGCACACAGACTCCTGTATTTCCTATGCTCAGGATTCAGAGGTTCTTTATAACAGCTCCTTCCTGTGTTACTTTCACAAATGCCTAGTCTTCAGCCTGGGACATAATAGCCACTGAATTAGTGAAAAGTTCAGCTTGACACTGGTTTTCAAGGTTTGGAAAATGACTGTGGCTTGTGGTTGGAGGTGGGGGGGTGTCAAGGAGGTTTGTCCTTTTCCTGAACCCTTTGCTTTATTCTGTATGCTTCAGTCAAAGTGGAAACTGGGGCCTCAAAAGGAGAGGAGGTAATTTTCAAGATGTGAGGGAACAAGCACAAGAGAGAGGTTACGGTAGGAGGGACCTGGGTCTTTGTGCATTATAGTTCTAACTTTAAGGGACCTTTCAACAAAGCTCAGGAAGGTAGGGAGTTAAGGTTTGAGGAGAATGGAATTTTCCTTGTGGTCGTACAGACTTGTTCTAACCACAGGAATGAACACAAGATTCAACTCGTTCCCAGGAACTCCTTTCCCTCTGGCTGCTGGCAGCTGAGGCTTTTGTGTGACATTTTTCTAAGTATTATGAGTGCTCTTGGCTCTTTTCTGTACAGCCTTCTGTGCCTCCTCCCCAGCCTTACATCTCCCTAACCTTCAGATGCTTTCCAATAGCATGTGCTCATCTCTCTACCAGGCAAGGGGGCACGTGTGGGCTCTGTCCATTTACTCACTTGTTTATTTTAGAACAGTGTGGCTCCTTCCTCCTGATGCCCACAGAGCCCTGCTGCCCCTGCCTCCCAGGACCTAAAGCTGTGTAGACACATGTGCAGAGCTGGGCTTGCTGTCCTCATCAGCATCTCCTTGGTATGGGGGTTGGGGGGGGGGCACGTTCCTGACTAGGAATCACTGCTGCCAGTCCAGAAGCAGTGAGCACCTTTGGGGCCCTGAGTGGGATGTTTACTTTATGAATCCTGCTTCAGACTTTGTAGTCTTGGTCTGGCTCCCTCCGAGGCCTCTACCCAACCCCAGGTCATCATCATTCAGTCACATTTAAAGAAGAGAGTGCAAAACATGCACCCCAAGTGGACTGATCAATTAGCGATAGAGAGATTATTTAGACACCCTCTCCCTTGCTCGCCTTGATGTCCCCAGTGTCCTGAGTTGGTTTCTAAGTGCTCCCTGTTTCTTAGGATGACAGATGACAAGAGAGTACTCGGCATGCATGGAGCCTCACAGAGGCTGAGAGCTCTGGGCTTATGCCACCTGCCAGTAGTGCATCAGAGTAGACTTCCAACAGACACATTTTAAGTTTTGTTTCAAAGCAGCATGAGGGAGAGTGAAATAGATCTCTTTCAAAAGTGTCCCTCTTTGAAGAGGTGCAAAAAAAGTTAAACAAAAAGCAAACTTTGGTTTCAATAGAAGATGCCTTTATTCTAATAATAATCATAATGATCCATTGTGTTTGGGATTCAATTATTTGGAATTAGAATAAAAAAGACATCCTGTAATTACCATTGAACTTATCTTGAGGCATAAATCTAGTAATTAAACACTTTCACATTTCATTCATGGAGTAATTAAAATTGAAAAAAACACTGTAGATTCTTTTCTACCTTTCTAAGGAAGGCTCTAAAATTATCAGTGGATTTCAGGGGAAGGATCTCAAAATTATTGTATATAAAATATAATTGTTAACAAAACAGTAATTTTTGTTATGTTTAGTCTTCTCCCTCAATGATCAGAGTATCTGAGTGTGTGAGAAATGACAGCGTCAGAAGTTGGATCTGAGTGAAAAATATTTCCTTCAAGAAAGATAGCTCCCTGAGCTCTTGCTTTGCTTTTATTGTCAGCAAGAAAGGGAAGCAGCAATTTTTACGAGAACTGAATTCTATTCTCTGATCAGTTTGGCAAAAAATAACTGTCCATATGCTCTCCCGTCTTGGAAGTGGAACATGGGACATGGAAGGGAAATAAGGTTTGGCAGCAGATATTCTGACTTCAAGGAGAAGATCTGGCATGCTTAGGTGACTTCAGCTTTACCCCTTGGGCAAGTCCCCAGATGTGAGCAGCCAGACTCCTGGCTGTGTGGGGTGGGGGGTTGGGGGGGGTTGTACTGCCTGCTCCAGCAGCCTGTTCTCTGGGAGTTTGGAGCAAGTAGGCTATCCCTCACTCACCCCTACTGGGAGCCACAATCTGCACATCTACAGTGCTGAGAGGGCAGATCAGAAAAAGGAAGGGGGTGAGGGCTCAGACTCACCCTGTCAGTGTCAGCTGCATGGTCAGGTCTGCCCTTGTTGAAGCCATCTCTCCGCAAGCATCCAAGACCCTGAGACTTTCCAGGACCCCTGGGGACTGGTATCACAGAAGATAAGAACATGATTGCATGTAACCTGGACTTCCGGAGAGAAACTGAGAATAGATACAAGGTGCAATAAGAGCCACCAAAGGGAGGTGGAGAGTATGCGGCACCACCGAGAGCAGAGACAGCAGCAGTACAGCACTTGGTGCTTTCCCCATGTCCTGGTCACTCAGTCTCTGACCTGAGTGTGTGCAGTCAAGGCTGTCACAGCCTGAAGAAGAAACTTAAGACCCAAGAGAGTAAACTGGCAGTGCCAAGGCACACTAGCTGACAGCATGAGGCTGGCTTTGCTATTAATCATTGCAATACACAGAAGATTCTCATGGGGTGCTCCCAGGATCTTCTGTAGAAGTTCAAAATATATAAAATGTTTTCATTTGACCTCACATATACCAGAGACTAGCTAAGAACAGGGGACCAAAAAGTTAGAACTTGATTTTTTTGAGCCAGACAACCTAGATATGTTTATAGTCTATTAAACCTTGGCTTGAACTCCTCTGAATCAAAATTCCTTGTCTATAGCACAGTTGTAAAGCAATATACTTGCACCATACATATGGCTATGCAAATGACACGATCTACATAAAGTGCTTAGCATGAGCTTAACACCCAGTACATGCTCAATAGATTCATGCAGGAATTGTGTTAGTCCTTGAACAATGATAGTGATTAAAACAAGTGAAGGAAACCTTGGAATTTTGCATGTATGAAATTGCTTAACTTGATCTTGTCTTCTGTTCCTTCTTCCTATATTATAAATATTCCTTGTAATTCTTAATGACAGATTAGTCCCTTTTTTTATTTCTACACTTCAGGTATCTTGTCCACACACATGATTTCTATCATTTCGTCTATGTGAATAAAGCTCTAAGTTTTACCTTGGGTGCCAAGCAGCACCTACTGCATCTGCTTTCTGCTGGGTGCTTTGTCTTTTGGGATTTCCATCTCAGGATGTCGAAATGTGGTTTTCTGTGGTTCTGGCTTCTTCAGGGCCACACCTTCTTACAAGTCACCAAGAGTAAGGTCTCTTTGACATTTCTTTCTGCTTTCTCATGTCCACTCAGATGTAATTTGGATTAATTTTATTGACTCAAGAATGAAGGCTGTTCTTTTCTGGAAAATTTTTTTTTTTTTTTTGCTTTTTGGAGACAGGGTCTCGCTTTGTAGTTCAGGCTGGCCCTGAGCTCACTATGGTGCCCAGGCAAGCCGCCGCGAACTCAGCAATCCTCCCATCTCTGCCTCCCGAGTGCTGGGATTACAGGCGTGAGCCACCACACCCAGCATTATATGTGGTAACCGGGGATCGAACTCAGGTCCTTGCGCTTGCAAGGCAGATGCCGGAACCACTGAGCTAACCCTCCGGCCC
>PVIC010002579.1:0-76125 GCA_004025085.1 Thryonomys swinderianus
CTCAGCTCCTCTTGCCTGAAAAAGGGGTTCATGTTGCACTAGCTTTATAACGCTACTTCCTCGCCCCATAACACCTGTCATCTGTGGCATGTCCTACTTCTCACTACTGTCATCTGATTCACTCCACATTACGACTGTATCCCATGAGGGGAGGGGTGTTTCCCATTATAGCTGTATCCCCAGCGTACAACTCAGAGCCTGCACATAGCAGATGCTCAATAAATGTTGAGTGAAAGGAGAAATGGAATCCTCTTGGCCATTAGAAAAAGAGATGGCATGGAGTCCCTTCCTCGATAAGGAACAAATATCAAGTTGGAGGTAGTCTTTGAAATATAGCACAGAGAGTTTAGGTGATAAGCCCCAAGGTCACACAGGAAACCCAGCCAAGCCGGTGCCCTCTTTCCAGGTGTGTCTCCCTGCCCACTGGGGCTGGAAGGAGGGCAGACAGGATTCTGCAGGGAGAAGCCAGGTTCATATGGTCAGAGAAGGGGTGTGGGGCCGCCCCACCCATCCTTGTTTTCTCCATGCGGAGGGCATTTTGTGGCTGTTTTCCTCAAGGGCGACTCAGGTGACCTTCAGGTTGGGGCCTTCAGAGTCCCAAGGGCCCGCTGGGTGGAGGGCCTAGTCTGACCGAGCAGCTTTTCTTGCCCCTTTGCCGCCTGCTGGCTTCATGCACAGATTACAACTTCCCCTCCTCTGCTGTCTTACGCAGGCGACCTCCGGCTGGCCATTGTCTCATTGTTTGCTGAGGGAAGCTCCAGGAGGAAATTAACCTGCTGCTCACCCCGAGCAGGGAGTTTCACCCCCAGTCCCCGCTGAGAATGCCTCGGTGGTGGTGGGGGGGCAGGTAGCTGCCAGTACAACAGGCAGCCTGGAAAGGAGTGAGCCCAGGGCAAGGAATAGGCCGGCAGGCGTGTTTTGGCGGCACACTTGTATCAGGTCTGGTCCCTGGCCAGGCTGCACGACCGGTGATACTGATCTTGTCCCTAAAGGCCTTGTCCCTCAGCCACCTAGCAGGCAACAGAAATCTGAAGGCAGGTGAACGCTGGGGAGTGGTGGGGCATAGGGCAAAATGAGATCATGTGAGCCCCAATGACCTTTAGACTCAAACTCACTCTCTCTCTCTGACACAGGGTCGTGCTGTATAATCCAGACTGGCCTTGAACTCACTATGTAGTGCAGGCTGGTCTTGAACTCATGACAATCCTCTTGGCTCAGCCTCCTGGGATTATAGGCGTGTACCACCATGCCCGGCCAATTTTATTTCAAACAAAGTGAACTCCATCTCCAGTCTGATGCAGCCTGTAAACCCCTCTAGGACAGATCCTTAGGGAGGAATTCTCTTTCTGGGTGAAATTGGGCCATTACTTGTTATTGATGGCCTGTATCACTTCCCCTCAGCCCACCAGGTGCCCATCAATCACTGCGCCTCTCTCCAGCCTTGGCAACTCTCAGCCTAGATTTGATGCTCCCAAGAGGCAAGAGTTGCTGGGTAAATGTCCCATGTCTCCGTTGAAGCAGCATCCCCTCAGTGACTCAGAAGGTCCGTAGTGAGTTGGGGAACTGGCTGCCCGTATTGGAAGCTGGCTCACTAACTTACTTTTTATTGCTTTTCCTCTTTTCACTGTTTTTCCCAGGTCTCTCTGACTTCCTGGGCTACAGGTACCCAAATCCTTTCGTCAGGCTCTCCTTCTAGAAGAAGAAAATCTAAAACAATCTCAAATGTTCTGAGTACAATATACAAGTCTAATAATAAGATTCAAAGATTCAATGACTTCAACACTTTAAGATTACAAATTTTCATAAATTAATCTGTTATTCTAGGTCAATTCATTCTAATGAAGCCAAAATATACTTATCAGTCTTCTGTGCAAGGAGTGTAACTCTCCATTTTTCTGAAATTAGCCTTTCTCTTGAGTGCTTACTTTTTCTGATGTCATAAAATGCAAACTTTAATGAAAGCTAAACAAAAAACGTTATTTCAGATCAGATGAATCAAGTTTTCCTCTTCTTTTTTTGGGGGGGGGTCTGACAAATTCTAGATGAGTGGAGGTATCTTGGCATTGTTAGGGGGAGGAAATGGGTCTGCAACTAGTATTTGTCAAGATGGACCTGCACATTCGGCCTCCCTCCTGGAGTCCATTGGGAAAAGTCCTGTCTATTTTGATACTTTGATCTTGCTTATCCTGGGTCACTAATAAGAATCATGTTCACTCAATTTTTAGCCACCTGGGAAGTTATTTAAAAGTTTTGGTACAGTAGGGGGCCCTGGTACATAGTTCATCATTTAATCCAATGTAGGTTTTTTTTTTTCTTTTCTTTTTGGTACTGGGGATGGAACTGGGGCCCTTATACTTACAAGGGAGGCACAGTAACACTTGAGCTAAAACCCCACACTAATCCAATGTAGTTTTGCTGAGCATCTACAGTATGCTGGCATAGTGCTAGGTACTGAGGCTAGAGATATGGGGAGAAAAACAGGCATGATCCTTTTCTTCATATCCTTTTCATGCAAATGATGGCTATATGTTTATAACAAACATTGTGATGTCTGGTGTGAAGGAAACAAATACAGTAGGCAGAGAATGTCTCTTTGAGGAGTTACTAAAATCAAGTCTAAGACTTAGCTGTCTTCAACTGTAGAACATTTTGTAATACTAAAGGCTTCCACTACATGTTTTCATGGCCTTTTCCTCTGCTTATTTGTCAATGGCCTGGCTTCCATTGCCTTACAGAGGGGATAATGAGGCAGAAATGGGAGAAATTTCTTTTGAGTCTCAAAGCTCAAGGCTTTGGTTTTTGAGAGCCGTGAAAGTTTAGTCAAAGTCCTGAGTAAGTTAAGGGTACACAATGTATGTCATAGATAATAGATTGAGAAGAACAGATGAAATTGTTTTTCTTCTTTAGGAAATGCAATGAAGATTACCTAGGGGTTGAGGATATCGCTCACCAGAGCTGCTGAGCCTGCATGGTAAGTACAAGACTGTGAGTTCAATTCTCAGTATCACACACACAAAAAAATCAAACAGGAAAACAACAACAACAGCAGCAGCAGCAGCAGCAGCAGCAGCAGCAGCAGCAGCAGCAGCAGCAGCAGCAGCAGCAGCAACAACAACAACAACAACACTATTATCTGTGAGGTGGGAAGAGGGAAAGGGGAAGTGTAGCCGAGATGCCTGGCGTCAAGAAATTACATAAGGTGCTGAGGATTTAGCTCAAGTGGTACCACACCTACCTTTGAAGCACAATGGCCTGAGTTCAATCCTTGGTACCGCCAAAAAAAAGAAAAAAAAAGAAATCACACGACTTCCCCTTCTACTGCTGCAGATGGCCATAAGGGTGAAGGCTGTGTTTCACAGTTCCCTTGCAGTTAATTGTGCCCATGTGACCAGAACACAAGGACTGATTGATATATGCAGTTTCTGGGTTGTGCACCAAAAAGAAAAAAAGGGGGGACAGCTGTCCTTGCCTTCCTGCCAACTTGAGTGTGTCATGATAGCCAGAGCTGGGGCAGCCCATCTAAACCCCAAATTGGAGGGCACAGTCAGGACACAAGAGCAATGGGATGGAAGGAGCCAGGTTCTCTGAGGAGGCGTGGAATTCCCTTTCTCTGGACTGCTTATTGTCTCATGACCAATGAGAGGGAAAACTGCACTGAAATAGCACCCCAGGCAATGCCCAGGGTCAGATATAGGAAACTGGAATGTGTAGACACTACTATACCCCAGAAAAAGCGACAGAAAACTCCTGTGAGTCTTGAGAAATCCAAAATCAGAACCCAAAGCCTTGTTTCTGGGCGGCACCTAAGGACTCTGTGAGCCGTGGGTCACTGGACCAGGACCTTTCTCATGCTTATGAGACCTGGGAGAGGCAAATAACCCAAAGGGAGGAAAGTGAAAGAAAACGTTCAGAGTTGACCACAGTTGCTTCTCCCACCTGCTGAGATGGAAGCTTTTTACTTTGTATGTGGAGTAGATGTATCTGCTTCACTTTTTTTTTTTTTTTTTGAGACAGGGTTGCCCTTTGTAGTTCAGGCTGGCCCTGAGCTCACTATGTAGCCCAGGCAAACCTTGAACTCAGCAATCCTCCTGCCTCTGCTTCCTGAGTGCTGAGATTACAGGTTTGAGCCACCAAACCGGGCATCTATGGTATGAGGTACTGATTGCCAGTGGGCGTGGCCACCACGCCCAGTATTGTTGTATGTGGTTACTGGGGATTGAACCAGGGGCCTCGTGCTTGTGAGGCAGGCACTGGAACCACTGAGCCAAATCTCTGGCCCCCTCTGCTTCACATTTTATCATTATTGTTATTCCTAGAACACAGCCCAGCAGTTAAAGGATCCTGAGTAGAGGTTGAGTTTTATCAAAAACTTTTTGCAGCCACATACGCACACATGTAAGCAAATGAAACTCATTAAACATCACAGTCACAGAGAGGAGATATAGCAAGGAGCTTGAGGACAGGCTTTAGTTGAACAAATCAGTTATGACTCCCTCCTATCACTAAGTAGCTGGTGAGCTTGGACCAGTAAATTTATTTTTCTAAGTTTGGTTTCCTTATAGCTGAAAGGGTAATCATAAGGCCATTAGTAGGACTCTCATGGAATCAGTCCGAGGTGATCCATGTGGAACATCAAGCTCAGTGTCAAGCACTGGGGCGCATATGGTCGTCAATCAATGGTGGTTGTTCTGATGAGCACCGTGAGTCAATGTGTCACTGAGAAGCCGGGTCACGATGCAGTGAGGAACCGGCCTCATTTCCTCGGTCCTCTGTTCTTGGTGTGTTTGATGAAGACTTCGTTCAAGACACACAGGCCAAGCAGAAGTATAGGAAAGGTTTATTATAAAGTGGACAGAAACAGAGTTACGCCTTCAAGTGAGAAGGTGGGCAGTGCCACAGAGGCATCTGCACCAAGTGTGAACTTGGATACATTTTAATGCACCCACGAATTACTCTCAGGTCTGGGGAATTGGGGTGATTATGAGGCTTAGCAGCATTTCACTTAGGGGTTAGTTAGGAATTCCAGAATGTGTTTCTGTCCTCTTTAGATGGTCAGTGTTTCCTTGGGGGTGTTCATCCCATGAGAAACTTACACAAGATAAGCTATTAATCTGAAACAGGCCCCAGCGCAAGACAGGAGGATCTTTAAAGAACACTTCCTTCTCTGATTCCACCGTGGTGTACCCGTGGCAGCCAGGAATGTGTGGGCCTTGTCTGAAGCTAGATGGCCGGGTGACTTAGAATGTGTATCTTTTTTTGTTTGTTTGTTTGTTTGTTTTGAGACAGGGTCTCACTTTGTAGTTCAGGCTGGCCCTGAGCTCACTATGTAGCTGGCAAGCCTTGAACTCAGCAATCCTCCTGCCTCTACCTCCCAAGTGCTGGGATTACAGGCGTGAGCCACCACGGCCAGCTAGAGTGTGCATTTTAATATGTCACTGAGCCTTGAGGGATTGCTTTGTGCCTGAGACCTAAAAAATGACTATAAATGTATCACACACCAACATTTTTGTTTCTTTACTTCACTGGCAAGGCGTGTTACTTTGAACCACTCCTTTATCCCTCAGGACCTGGATGTGTAACTACCTGCCTGACGATGGCAAGCACCAAAGAAAAGAAGGAGGAGGGAAGGTTGGAGGTCCCTAGTGTGGGAGAGAGATCCCTGAGGGCCAGGGCATGGCAGCCCCTTGGAAGAGTCAGGTCAAGAATAGCCAGGGATGTGTAACAGGCTTAGCACAAGGAATGGGCACCACTCCTCCCGAGAAAGGGAAAACAAGAAGTCAGGAAGATGAGACCAGGGGAAACCAGTTCCTCTCTCTGATCCTGCTTCGTCTTATTTGTAAAGGGGGTTTGTAAATCCCTCACCTTGCTGTCTGTTGCAGTGATTACCGGAGAAGGTCTTTGGCTCGTTAAATACCAGTTTCATTATTTTTCCACGACAGGGAACACACCGAATATCAGGATGAGGAGAACCCTCGAAGACTTCTGTGGTGGCACACACATCTGTTCACGCATGGCTCGCCTGTCATTTGTCAGTCTGCACAGCCCTCATTTATCCAGCTTTCATATTTCCATTCAACACCGACAATTCATTCATTGCTCATTCATCATCCATCTAGCCAAGAGCCCATTCTTCCTTCAATCACCCTCTATCCTTATCCATCATCATGCATTCACCACCAACCCACCATCCATCTACCCATCGCCTTTCATCAGTCTACTTCTCATCCACCCACCATTCAGCCAGACGCCCCGCCGGTGATCAGTCTTCCATCTGTCTGCCCATTCATCTTCCGTCCATCTCTCATCTGTCCACCATTCACCAGACAGTAACTAGCTATTCACCACCTCTCATGCAAATCACTTGCTCCTCAGCCATCCATTCTTCATGCACCTACCCACTGATTTGTTCCTCAGCCATCCATCCATCCATCCATCCATCCATCCATCCATCCATCCATCCATTCATCCATCCTCTGTTTCATTCATCACTTCTCATGTATTCATCCAGCATCCATTCTTCATTTCCATTATACACAAACCGATCATCAAACTGCCATTATTCTTCCCCTAATCTTCTTCCATCTTTTGTCCAGTCTTTCATTAAATTCTGTCATCTGTTAGCCATGTCTATCATCATCTATGAATCTCCCATCTACATAACTACCTACAATTCATTTAATCATTTCATCTTCCATCTGTCTCCACCCATCCAGCCATCCATTCAATTAAGATCAATTAAGGTTTATTTTCCTTATCACCTGTCAGGTCAGGTGCACTATGAATACAAACTAACTAAGCTACAATCTGTCCTCAAGTCGTTCAGAGTCTACTAGAGGAAAGTATGAACACCAGGGAGTGATATACATATGATGGCTGTGGTACCAAAGAAATGTACCCCAAGGGAGCCCACACAAGAGACAGCTACGAATTGGGGAGATGCAGGGAGGGCTCACAAAGTGGGTCACTGTTGAGCTGGGTCTTGAAAGATGAGTTGAAGTTTAATTGGTATTTTTACACAGGAAAACTGAGTCCTAAAGTGGGGAGCGACTGTGCATAGCCACGCTGAGAGTGATCACCAGATCACCAGGGCACAGGCTTGTATCCAGGTCACCGGCCTGCCGGAGGAGCCTCGTCTACCTTCTGACGGGAGGTGTGGAAACTCAGGGAAGGCACAGAGCAAAGAGAGCCTCTTCCGGGCAGCGGGGAAGGCTGCTCCTCAGGACCTGGCTGGACACGGGTGGGGAAGGGTGTCTGCTTAGACCTTAGTGCTCATCCAAGGAGCCATGATGACACAAGCCCCAAGAACTGGCAGGACTTTGACAAAGGGCGGGGAAGGATGGCCTTGGATTAGGAGAAGGGAGGCAGGAAGCAGGGGAGGTGAGGATCACTCAAGAGTTAGCTTCTTAGGTAAGCTTTGATCTGGAAGGAGACACTCAGCGTTTCCTTGTTACTTTCATCAAATAATTACAGTAATAATAGCCATGTCTTTACTTCAGCAGCCACTTGTTATTGAGCACAGGCTCTACCCTAAACATGGTGCTATAACCTGGGTACATGGGGCATGCTTGTAATACCGGCATTCTGGGAGACTGAGGCAGGAGAATCACAAACTCAATCTTAGTCTGGGAAATTTAGCAAAACCCTGTTGCCGCCTCAAAAAAAAAAAAAAAACCCAAAAAACAAGGGCTGGGGTTGTGGGGTTGTAGCTCAGAGCGAAGATCCTGGATTCAGTTCCCAGTACCATGAAATAGATCAGCCAACCAACCAACCAACCAAACAAAACCCACAGTACTACATTTTCTATGCTTTAAGCCATCTCATCCTCAAACCCCAGAAACTTAAGAGGTAGTTATTATTCTTGTCCTCATTCTATGGATAAGGAAACAAAGTCTCCAGGAAGTTAAGCTGGGTTCTGAACAGAGTTCACATGACACACATTGCATTCCCCTTCCACTCCTCCTCGACACTCTCAGCTGTGCTTCGGATGTGGCGTGTGGTTACACTCGTCACTGAGTGTGAGACAAGTGAGGGATCGTAGGTGATTCAGACACAACGGTGGGTATGCTGAGACATCTGATGCACCATCCTGGAGATTTCTGAATCTCTGGCACATAATCAGACACAAATACTTGCTGTCACTTGACTTCTCTTGTGGAGAGAATAGATGCTCAATTAGGAATACAGGGTATACAGGATTGCGTCCTGACACTAATCCAGAGTTATAGCATAAAGAATATAGCATTTTATTTTTCTCAGGCTTGGATGTAATGATGTGAGGGCGTTGAGTCCTGGGCCTTTTTTGTTTTGTTGTTTTGTCATCCTAGGGCGCCGTCCTTGTCCCATGGCCTCAGATGGCCACCCACAGCCACTGTGCAGCCACAGGGCAGGAAAAAAGCAGCATCCAGGACTCACAGGGTCAGGGCCATGGTCAGTATGTAGTCATTTGGCTCCAATTTGCTGCAAAGGGAGGCTGAAAGCTATACCCTTTATCAGAGGTTTAATATCTATAGGAAAAGGAGAGGGTGGACACAAGGGCCAGCTGGGGTCTCTGGCACAGACAAGAAGATGTGTGGCACTGATATTCTCCATGTCACCTCTCCCTCTGGGCTCTCATGACACCTCCCTATGGGCATTCCTGAGGGCAGAGGCTGTGTTAATCACCTCGATGTCCCTGGAGCGTCTAGCAGAAGGAAAGAAACTTGCCCGACCCTGGGTAGTGAGCTGATGGTCTCACAGAGCCAGAGCAAGTGGCTTAGAGGCCCTTTGCCCTGCAAGGACAAAGCAGAGAGGACTAAAGGCCAGGCAGGGCGTCTGCCAGGCGGCAGCAGCTGTCGGAGACACAGGAAGGTGACTCGCAGAAGGCTGCACTGGGTGAAGGGGCAGGGACGAGTCAGTCAAGGACTCAGTGCAGGGGAGGAAGGGGCAGTTTGGCAATCACACCTCTTCCCTGCACAGAATGTCCTTCAGTGCACAGAGCAGCTTGGTGTCCATATCTCAGGGGTGAGGCTAGATGGTGCTTAGGGTGGGACCAGGGAGGTGATTTTGGAAAGTGCCACCATTCATCCTATGAGATAAGACCATTTGGGTATTTTTTTTCCTTTTTCTTTTTCTCTTCTCTTCTTTTTCTTTCCTGCCCTGTTTCTTGCCCTTTTCCCCACAGGATCTCCTGTTTAGTCTATGCTAGCCTTGAACTTGTAGTGATGCTCCTGCCTCAGCCTCCTAAGGGCTGGGATTACAAGTGTGTGCCACCACATTCAGTCTATTTTGAATTAATATTTTTAGATGTTATAAGGTAATGGGGTTCAAATGGATTCTTTTGCATGCGGCTAAACAGTTTTGCCCACATAATTTGTCCGAGAGACTCTCCTTTCTGCTATTGTATGGCTTTGGTATCCTGTCAGAAATCATTTCACTATATCATACAAGGTTTTCTTTCTGGACTTCGTTCTTTTTCATTGGTGCATGTCTACTCTGATGCCAGAACCATGCTTGCTTTGCTTAGAGTCGTTCTGAGGTTAGTTTTGATATCAGGAAATACTGCATAAAATCTCCAACTTTGGTCTCTCTCTTGAGATTCACTATTTAGGATCCTTTGAGGTTCCATAAGAACTTTAGCCTAGATTTTCTTGGGTTTGATTCCCGGTACCACCAAAAAAAAGAATAGATTTTCTCACTCTGCAAAAAGATATTTTGATACTTGATGTGGTACATGCCATATAATCCCAGCATTTGGAAGGCTGAGGCAGGAGGATCACTTTGAGTTTGAGGCCAGCCTGAGCTATGTAATGAGAACCTATCTCAACAGCTCTCCAAATAAAGACTTTTAAGGACTTTGATGAGGATTACATCGATTCTGCAGATTACTTTGAGCAGTATTAGCATTTTAACAATATGAAATCTTCCAGCTCATGAACAGTGGCTATCTTTCCACTTATTAGTGTCTTCCTTAATTTGTCTCAGCAATATTTTGAAGTTTTCAGTGTACAAGGCTTTCACTTTTTAGGCCCAGTTTATTTTTAAAGTATGTATTATTTTGAAGCTTTTGGTTTCAATCATTTAAATTTCTTTTAGGCTTATTATTAATGTATATAAATGCCACTGATTTCTGTGTATTGATTATATAGTTCTTCAAGTTTTTAGAATTCATTTATTAGTTCTATTTTTTAAAATAAGAGAGTGATAGCTTTTAATTAATTAATTAACCTTTTTGCAGCAGGTCTTGCTAAGTTGGCCAGGCTGGCTTTGAACATGAGATCCTCCTGACTCATTGTCCTGAGTAGCAGAAGTACAGCTGTGCACTGCCATGCCCAGCAGGAGACAAATATATCAGTTAAGCTGCGTCCACATGGAAATAATAGCACAAGCCAGGATAGCTTAAACAAAAGTGGAGTTTGCTATATAACAGGAAGCCCAGATGTGGGGTAACTCAAGCATTGGTTAATGAAGTGCCATGAGCAGTAACTTGGTTTCCCCCATCTTTTCATTCTGTCCTGAGCCTGCTGTCCCCATAGTGACCACAGATCCAAGTGTCAATTTTCACTCAACAAGGTTAAGAAGCAGAAAACGGTCCTTTCTTTTGTGTATGTGTCCTTTGTTTTTAAAAGAAATCTCAGGTCCAGGGATTTAGCCTCAGTGGTTCTGGTGCCTGTCTTGCAAGCACAAAGTCTTGAGTTTGATCCCTGGTACCAAAAAAATGAGGGGGTGGGGGTGGGGAAGGAGGGAGAGAGAAACACCGATGGCAACTGTGTTACTTAGTCTTAGATTCAGCTGTATATAACATCAAAGCTTAGTAACTGGTTTAACCAAGAAAGTAATTTATTTCCCTCTCATATTCACTAAGTTCTGAGGTAGGCAGTTCACAACTGGTCAAGCATTCTGTGATTTTTTTTTTTTTTTCTTTTTGGAGATAGGGTCTTGCTTTGTAGTTCAGGCTGGTCCTGAGCTCACTATGGTGCCCAGGTAAGCCGCCGCGAACTCAGCAATCCTCCCATCTCTGCCTCCCGAGTGCTGGGATTATAGGCGTTAGCCACCACGCCCAGCATTATATGTGGTAACCGGGGATCGAACTCAGGTCCTTACGCTTGCGAGGCAGGCGCCGGAACCACTGAGCTAACCCTCCGGCCCAAGCATTCTGTGATTTTTGAGATTCAAGCTCTGTCACCTCACTGTGTGTGGCATTTATTCTCAAGGTCATCTCATGATACAAAACAGTTGCTTCAGCTCCAGCCATCAGGTCTGCTTTCCAGCCAGTAGGAAAAAGGTAGGTGAACGGAGGGCTTCTCCTTACCTTTAAGAACACTTCTTTTCTTTTCTTTTTTTTTGGCTTTTGAGACAGGGTCTCGCTTTGTAGTTCAGGCTGGCCCTGAGCTCACTATGGTGCCCAGGCAAGCCACCGCGAACTCAGCAATCTTCCTGTCTCTGCCTCCTGAGTGCTGGGATTACAGGCGTGAGCCACCACGTCCAGCATTGTGGTATGTGGTGTTGATTGTTGGTGGGTGTGTCTCCATGCCCAGCATTATATGTGGTTACTGGGGATCGAACTCAGGACCTTGCACTTGCGAGGCAGGTGCCGGAACCACTGAGCTAACCCTCCGGCCCAAGAACACTTCTTAAAGTCCCTAATTGTCTTCACCTCCTATTGGCCAGAAGAATAAGTTCCTTGACTATGGAAGGAAAAAAATAGAAACATGGGGACAACCACAGGATTCACCAGATTTCCCTCCAGCAGGGGTGGTGAGTTCTGTACAAACTGCTGAGAGGCAGAGTAGATGAAGACGGAGTGGAATCTATGCAGTGGGCATTTGGGAATCCCATGTGACTTCAAGAACTTTAGGGGGAGAGGGCCAGGCTCAGCAGGGGTAGACAGGGTATGTGTGCAATCATTTTAGCATCAAAGTCCCCTGCTCCCATAATGCCTGCTCTCCTCCCAGGCTGAGCAGGCTTTCTGGAGGTGGCTCTGCACGCTGTCCAGTGTCTCTCCCTGCTGGGAGGATTTGCAGGGCTCAGCAGCTCCCCAGAGGGCAATGTTTTGCTCCCACCCCTTTGCGTGAGTTCTGCCCGCTGTATAGCAGCTCACTCATCTGTCAGGATACCTGCCTCCTCCTTAGACTGAGCTCCTTAAGGGCAAAGGTTCCTGTTGACTCATTCCCACATGACTTATCCACGTCACATCCTGAGTGATATAAATTGATTGGCTGAATGAGCACATTTTTGGTGCCCAGCATAAAACTCCATCTGTGGTTTGTGCTCATGGTTGTTGAGCTGATCAGTTATAAAAGAGTGAATCAGTGAATAAATAAACTCACAAGGTCAGACACTATGTCTGCATACATAATAGATGCTAGTAAATATATATTTTTATTATTTAAAATTTGAACAATGTACATGAACAATGAAAAGCTATGTAGGAAGAGTCTCACTTGATTCTATTTTCCATTACCTGACTCAAACCACTTTGACTGTTTAGTTTTCCAGCAGTTCATTACTCAAATGTATAAAAACTGTATGAATGGAACTCACTGGCTTCGCCCAGGCTGTGCTCAGTGGTGAGAGTTGGGACTGAGCCATCCAGTGCTAGAGGGCACAAAGCCAGAAGACCAGGTCAGTTCATCGTTGCTGGCTTGCTTTTACAGCTAGTATAGTAATCAGCTTTCCAATGCTGTAACAATTAATCCTGATAATCAACTTTAAAAAGAAAAGATTTATTGGGCCGGAGGGTTAGCTCAGTGGTTCCGGTGCCTGCCTCGCAAGCACAAGGTCCTGAGTTCGATCCCCGGAAGCCACATACAATGCTGGGCATGGAGACTCACGCCCACCACCAATCAATACCCCATACCACAGTGCTGGGCATGGTGGCTCACGCCTGTAATCCCAGTACTCAGGAGGCAGAGACAGGCGGATTGCTGAGTTTGAGGCTTGCCTGGACTACACAGTGAGCTCAGAGCCAGCCTGAACTACAAAGTGAGACCCTGTCTCAAAAACAAAAAAAAAAAAAAAAAGAAAAGATTTATTTAGGTTAATGGCTTTAGAGGTTTCAGTTCATGGCTGCCTGGAGCCTTTGTTTTAGGCATGTGGTGGGGCAACTTGTCATGGCCGCTCACCTCATGGTGGCCAAAAACTAAAGAGAAAGATTAGAGGGGCTCTGGGTTTCAGTATTCCCTCTTAGAACACCTGCTCCAGTGACCTAACCTTCTTCTACCAGGCCCGTCCTCCTAAAAGTTCTGTTATCTCCTAATAACCCCACAGGCTGAGGACAAAGCCTTCCATACACGGACTTCTGAGGGACTTTCAAGATGCAAGCCAGGGCAGCCTGCGTTCCGATGGGCTATAGTGCACATCTAACCCCACATGTGAATCAGACCCTTAAGGGCCTGAGTTTGATCCCCAGTGCCGAAAAAAAAAAAAAAAGTGAATTAGACCCTAAGGCAAGGGTGCATCCTGGCTGGGCTCTTACCTCTTCTGCTGACCTGGAAGAAGAGGTAGCACAGGTCCCCCAAGGGAATGGAGGGTCAGGCCCCTAGGCTTCTGTTCCATGGGTCCCCACTAACAACAGGGCATCACAGCCCAGAGTGAAAATCTTCCTCCCTTTCTAGATGTCCTTCAACCTAGTATTAAGAGAAAGTCCCTGCTGAATGCTGGCGTGATTCTAACACCTCTCTTAACACTTACTTCCCTTTTTAACAGAGAATAGGTCTCCAGAGCCTTGGGCAGGCAACCGGATCTGGCTAGAATTTAATGACATTGTTTTGTTTTCATTGTACTTATTTTTATGGTTACCTTCTATTTATGGCAGGAGACACTGATTTTCCATTTATGGATGGGTCTACAGTTTCCTTCTGAAATATTATATTTATGTTTTTTTAAAAGGCCCATTTAAAGAAAAAAAATATTATGTAACTGGCAGCAAAGTGATACCCAGGCATGGGGGACTAAAAAGGAGGAAACTTCTCAGGTCAGTGCTGGGGCCTGTCACTTGGCCTCTGTTAGGTCCCTGTGCTGGATGCTCTTTCCCTCCTCAGTGCTGATGTGCCTGCTCTCTCCTCTGCCTGGCTTCTCTTTTATCTAGATATTTCCTTCCTGCCCTTGAAAAATGTCCCCCAGCATCACTTTGCAAAGCCATCTTTTCTTTTTCTTTCTTTCTTTCTTTTTTTTTTTTTAAACAGGCTCTCACTACTTAGTTTGGGTTGGCCTTAAACTCACTGTGTAGCTCAGGCTTGCCTAGAATTCTCAGTGACCTTCCTGCCCCAGCCTTCTGGGTGCTGGGATTACAGTTGTGCACCAGCATGCTGGCAAAGCCATTTTTGTTTCCACCACAGGCTGGTTTAGCTCCCTGCTCTTCAGTGACCCCTGCTGTGCTGATAGCCTCCACCTGCCTGTGGTCACAGAGGACTTTTGGTCTGGTTTTTACTAGTCTTTCTCTTTTCACTTTCTGAAACCCTCATTGTCCTGCCCATAATATTTTTGAGCCAAAATGCTATGTGGCCAAGGCAAGCTTCCACCTTGTGGCAATCCTTCTGCCTTCATCTCCTGAAAGCTGGAACTACAGGCATGCACCATCACACCCAGATTACACAGAACATTGTTTTAAAAAAAATGTTTCTTGCCAGGTGCGGTGGCTCACGCCTGTAATCCCAGCACTTGGGAGGCAGAGGCAGGAGGATTGCTGAGTTCGAGGCTTGCCTGGGCTCCATAGTGAGCTCAGGGCCTACAAAGCAAGACCCTGTCTCAAAAAAAAAAAAAAGTTTCTTCAAGAAATGAATGAGTTTAGTCAGGTGTGGTGGTGCGTGCCTATAGTCCCAGCAACAGCTGGGATTATAGGAGGCTGAGATGGGAAGATCACTTTAAATTCGAGGTCAGTTTGAGTTCAAGGCTAGCTCCCTGAATTCATAATAAGAAGCTATCACAAGACACAAACAAATATTTTAAAAAAGGAAAGAAAAAAGAAATGAATAAGTTTAAATTTAATCTTGCAAAAACAACGCATCTCTACCAACAACAGTAGCCAGCCTGCACGGATTTCTGTGTGTTAGACACTGTGCTGAGCAGATCGAGAATCTGGGTCTTACTTTCCTCAACCTTCGGAGGAAGCTACTGTAATTAGCCCCACTTTAAAGACAAGAAAATGGAGGCTTGGTGAGATGAAGCAATTTCCCAAGGCCACAGAACTCAGAAGGTACAGAGCCATCAGTCCAAAACACCCAGTTCACAGTCATGGGCACCATACACAGCTGGGGAGATATTTTAATGTTACTACAACATTTGGTGGAGTTTCTAGGAGTCCCTGAACCTTACATGAAGCTTGGTGGCCTGTGACCTTTGCAAGGAGAAAGTCTGCTTTTTTTTTTTTTTTTTTTTTTTTTTTTTTTTTTTTTTGGTGCTAGGGATAAAAACTGGGACTTCACACATGGACATGCACTTTGCTACTGAGGCACATCCCCCATCTCATTTCATTTTATTTTTTAAATTGAATTCTTTATTGGTACATTTTATATACAGCTCACAATCACACACAACATTGGGGAATTAGTACCAGTATATGACATGAGTTAATTCTCATTTTTACCCACATCCCTACCCACCCACAACCTCCACCCCCTATATACATGCTCTTTTATTTTCTTTCGGAATCATATTTATTCCTTCCCCTCATTATGTTCCCACACCAAATTCCCCATTTCACTTTATTTTAATAGAAGAAAGGTTGTCCCCAAACTCCTAGGCTCAAGCAACCCTCCTGTCTCAGCCTATGGACACAGTAGTAGGACTGGTGCAAAGTGCTCAGCAAGTCCATAACTTTTATCAAAGCCCTGGAGGGATCTTGATAATGGATAAATGCAAACTATTCTTCTGCACATGGGGAGATTTTGGGGGATATTTTTTGGTTCTTTGGGAAATGATTCAACCTATGCTTTAGAAGACCACTTTGGCTATTTATGAAAGCATAATGCATAAAAGAAAATAATTAGAAACATCCTTGAATGTGCATAATGTGGATGCATGTTCTGTTGGGTCCGCCTGAAGAGGGAATACTACAACACTATAAAGATGAAGGAAGGGCCGGAGGGTTAGCTCAGTGGTTCTGGCGCCTGCCTCGCAAGCGCAAGGTCCTGAGTTCGATTCCCGGTAACACATAGAATGCTGGGCGTGGAGACACGCCCACCAACAATCAACACTGCATACCACAATGCCGGATGTGGTGGCTCACGCCTGTAATCCCAGCACTCGGGAGGCAGGGACAGGAGGATTGCTGAGTTTGCGGCGGCTTGCCTGGGCACCATAGTGAGCTCAGGGCCAGCCTGAACTACAAAGCGAGACCCTTTCTCAAAAAGCAAAAAAAAAAAAAAAGATGAAGGAAGATGCACCAACATAGGATGCTTCTGAAGATATTTTAATAATCAAAACAAAGAACAGAAAGTGTGTGTATTAAGTTCCTATCCATGTTTTTATAAGGGGCTTAAGAGTATAGATTTAGATGTGCTTCTGTATGCACAGAATATCTTTGACAAAACTCATGTGACAAGAGCCAGTAGAAACTCTATGGTGCAGGGCTTTTATGAGGGTTAAGTGAATGCATAGTAGATAATTGTTTAGAAGAGGGTCTGGCATGCAGTGAACACGACAGAAGATTTTGTTGAATAAAATAGAAGGGAAGGTCTCTTTAGGGACGGGAACCAGGCCCTCAGGTTCCTTCTGAATTTATAACATGGGTGAATATCATTCAATCCTTTTCTAAAGTTGGAGATAAACTATCGGGATAGATATAAGATCATGGGAGTGGGGGGAACCGGATCCCACTCAGAACGCCCTGGAATTTACTGCAATTGGTCAAAGGCTGTGTTGTGTGAATGGTGAGGAAGGAGGGGGGGCACTCACCAAATCGCCCACGCCCCAGGGCCCACTATAAAAAGCACATTTAAAAACACCAGACTGGAAAAGTTTTTTTAGTATTATTATTATTTTTTTAAATAGCAAAAGCACGTCCCCTCAGGAGGCGGGTTGCAGCTGCAGCCGGCAGTTCCCAGGTGATGTCAGCCCTGGCCCCGAGCCAGCCCCGGCCCCTTGGAGACGGTCTTGGGTTCAGCCTGACTGTTTTTCCTTCCTGAGACTTGAGGACACCTTCCTGTCTCAAAGAAAGCTGCCTTCTGAGAGCCCGGGGCAGGGGAGGCGGTGGGCCTGGGGCGAGACAGAGGGAGGGGGTGCGGGACTGCGGCGGGGAGGCGGCGGTGGGGGGGCAGAGGGGCCGGCCCTCAGTCTGCCCACAGGGGGCGAGGCTTCGAGGTTGCGCTTGGACTGGCCACATCCACCCCATCTTTCTTGGCGGGGGCAGCCAAGGAGGCCCTGGGCGGGGTAGGGTTGGGGGCAAGGGACGTTCCCACGGACTTCCCAGCCTTGCTCTTTCCCCAAGCCCTCAGCCCAACCCGCTGTCCCCAGAGCTAAAGTAACTTCCAGACTCAATGGATCACAGAATGGCTTTTTGACAGTCTGGTCATGGTACTCCTTTGGGGCCACTCTTTATAGACCTAGTGGGTCTCTGGAGCGCAGGGAGGCAGGGAGGAGAGATACGGAAGCCTCTCAGCCTCTTCACAGCTCTGCTGCGTACTCACTATGTGCAGGCACCCAGTGAAGCTCATGAGGCAGCCACAGTGGCAGAGCAGGGCTCCGGGCCCAGTTTAGCCTCAACACTTGCTCATTAAGGCAGCAAAACCAAGAGGCCAATGGCACCAGCCCTACACCCAGCACGCTTGTGTCGGCATCCCAGATCCTGGTTCCTCCCCCGGGTTGGGAGGTGCATGAATTACAGGCTGGAAAGGCCTGGCACATACGCAGTGCCAAGCACATACTAGCTGTTTTTACCCTCCTCTGGCCATCAAAGTATGAGGCTCTATCCATTGGGCCACCGGGCTGCTCTGGGTCCTGTAGATGTGTCAGGGATGCCTGGGTTATATTCAGAGGACACCTAAGGACTCTCAGGAGTCTGTTCTTCCAGTGACACATTCTGACATCCCATGGAAATACCTGCCCCTCTTTGCACCCCCCCACTTTGGTACAGAGGACAAAACTCAGGTGGTCTACCAGGAGCAATAACTCCAGGCCCCTCTTTTTGTTATTTGTTCAGAGCCTGCTTTTTCTGTAAGTTCTGACCAGCCCAAGGTCAGTGACCATATCTGTTGTTTGTTCATTATTGCTAGACCTTTGGCCAACAGAAAAGTTTGTCAACTGACTGACCAACAAGCTGAGCCCACTTTGAAGTGGGCTATGAAAGGCATGTCTAATTTGCGATTTGCACTCCCAAGGCCATATTCAGTCCTGGATAACTAATGATAAGGTACCACAGGATTATAGACTTTTACACTGTTGGGTGATTTTCAGTGCTATTTTTCATGACTCTTTTGCATCACGTTCTGGTGTGGACTGTGCAGGTGACAAGCGAACTAAGGGAAGGGCACAGTGCAGTACAAATTCTCCCACGCTGCTCAGTTGATTCAAAACTGTGCATAAGATGTTACATGTGCTTGTGTGACTTGGTGATGAAAACATCTTTACTAGTTAAATAGCATTTCAGCTTCCCAACATGCACATGTGCCTGTGTAGACAGGTGCTTACTGTTAATTTTTCATATTCCATTATTAAACTTGGGGTTGTGTTGTTTTAATGCTATACTAAAATATTCTAAAAAGAAAGGAAATTTTGTTACATGTGTTAACTATGTTATATAAGCTATAAGACTATTCTTCCTCTCTCAGTGCAGCCCAGGCAAGCTGAATGGTCAGATCCCATGATCTATGACATGAAACCCTGCCCTGTGTCTCCTGCTGAGTTTTGCCTCCTGCAGTGACCTAGGCTGTAGGGTCTGGAGTGAGATCCCTGGGGCTTGAACGCTGCCCTGCCGACTCCGGGCTGTGTGATTCTAGGGTTGGGTTTCCAGTGTGGGAAGTGGGGAAGGTGACGGTATCTGCCTGTGTGTGTGTTGGGCCAGGATGTGGTGGGGTCCCTGCCATTCACTTGGAGCAGGCCTCAGGCTAAGGTGCCTGTCAGGGTGGTGGGTGAGAGCCCCAGGGCCTGTGCAGCCAGACACTTGGTTCAGATCCACCTGCTTATGGCTGTTCTTAAACCTCCTTGTTTCAAAATTTCCTCATCCATACAATGGGGCAATGGTAGCACACACCTAGCAAGCTAGTTGAATATACTACGTTAGTTCTTTTATGCCCAGCATATAAACAAAAAGTAGGCACTCAAAAAAGTCAGCTCTTAGGTTTCCCAACTTTCCTTCCCCAGAATCAGTCTCTCCCAGTTGACAAAGGCCTCCAGTTTACCATGTTCAGGTTATGCTGAGATGAGCAGTGTCAAGGCTCAGAGAGGGTGGACACCCACATGGGGTCACACAGGAGCAGAGGCCAACTTAGCCCAGGAGAAGTCTCCTCTCTTCCAGCCGGTTCGCCCTCAGTACCACCCACCCCCGGTTGGTTTCCAGGCTCTGTTGGCCTGGCCTCTGACCCGGGCCCCCTGGGAGGTTGATCGCAGGCCCGTGGGGTCTGCAGGTCTGGTCTGGATTAGACACGCTGAGGAGCAAAGGCTGGCCCCCCACCCGGCCGCCTGGTGGGACCCGAGCGCACAGCTGCTGAGGCTCACAGGGACATAAATCACGGTGGCGTGAGGCTTGGGGCCCGGGACCACCTTAGCCTCCTGAGGGACACAGGGGCCGGAGAGTCACAGGCAGGGTTGCCTGGGTCCCCCAGGGTCTTTCCTGTGCTCTGTTGGGTTGGCCAAGGCAAGGGTGGGTCAGAGAGGGACAAGGGACAGTCTGGCAGACCTCATGTCCGCCAAGGTCCTGGCTTAAACTGTCATTTTGCCATCATTTACAAACATGCAGAGAAGAATGAAGAGGGGTGCAGGGAGCCTGGACACCCTTTCCCCAGATTCTCCAAATCTACACAGGTCACCACATGTGCTTTATCCTTCTCTCTTGCAGGCATAGTAGTCATTTTTTCCATCACTTTGAGAGTACATTACCTACATCTCGCTCCTCTATCCCTGAAGTATACTAATTTCTTAAACACAAGGATGTGCTCTTACATACCATAGGACTCTTAGCAAACACAGAAGATTTACCTTCAATACAATACTTCGTGGTCCCTCTTCTAAGTTTTCAACGTCCTAATAACGTCCTCTGTAGCAATCCCCCACCCCCACTCGTAGCACAGGCTCCAGCCCGAGGTAACACACTGCATTAGCTGCCCAGTTCTAGACGTCGGTGTCACAGCCAACCATAGGAGCCGATCTGAGCAGTAGCCGGAGACACAGGCAACACAGAAAACGTTCACATTTGGGAAGTGATAGTGTTGTAAATACTCTAGTTATGCTGTGCTTGCAAGATGAGGCACTGTGCTTTGAGACTGGGTGTAGGTGATTAAGAGGTGGTAATTGATAAGGTATCATTCTCAGAATTCTTCTGTGATGTTTTTATTTACTACTAGGGACTGAACCCAGAGCCTCGCGCATTCTGAGCACATACTCTGCCATTGAGCTATATCCCAAGCTTTTATTTTTAGGAGCTTCATAAAACAGAAGTGGCCAACAAGGGAGCAGTCCTGGGGTAACCCTTCCTCAGGCCCACGCACTGTGCACCTCTGGTCCACCAGTGTCCGTCGCTGAGCTTGTTTCGCGGTAGCTGCAGGTGGCCTCTGGAGCCTTGCCACTCAGGGAATTAAGAGGACAGAGATATGCTGGAAAGGAGGGTGCCTGGCTTTCTGGTGGTCTAGCGGGGTCAGATACTTGCTAGGGAACTTCAGACAGGTCTCTCCCTCCTGTCATCTCAGTTTCGTCATTGTGAAATGATGAGGCTGAGATCTTTCTCTCGCTGATCTTCCACCCTCCTTAGCCCTGGGGTTCTTCTCCCTAAGCAATTTAACTCCGTCTGGCCCTAAGGTTGTCCGAGAGAAGGCTGGCTGGGCTGTCCCACCCTGGAGGCGGGAAATGCTTGTAGGGGAGGGGCTGTGTTAGGAAAATGGCCCCCAGAGGTATTGGTCCACAGCTGTGCTTCTCCCAAGTCACGTGTGTCAGGCTGGCCCTGCAGCTCACAAAGACTCACAGATGTTAACTGTCCATTGTCCAGGAAGCCTGCAAGCTGCCCAGTGTGTGGGAAGAGCACTATGCAGCTGGGAACAGGGGGGAACAGCCTATGGAACACCGTGGACTCTTGAGCAGTACTTGAAAAGGAAAAATCCAAGCACAGTGCAGGCTAAACCACTGTCATTTGTGTGGAAAAATTGTGTGTGTGCGCGCGCATGTGCATGTGTGTGTAAAGTGTCTATATATATACAGATCCTCTCTGCAGGAATCCTTACAACCCCAGTTAGCCATAATTGCCTCAGAGAATCAGAACAGAGTAGCCAAAAAGGAAGACTTATGGTCAGTTTATTCCCTTTTGTGTCTTTTGACTGGTGTGCGCTGTGAGGGTTTGAGCAATTTCAAAGGAGAGATGACCAAAAGAGTTCAGTGTGAGAACAAGGGCTGGACCAGGGGCTCCCAGGTAATGCTGTCTGTATTTGGTGACCATGCTGAGCCAGTATGTGCAGAGCTGGGCTTGTACACGTATACCTCCCGGCACAGATGCTATGCTTTGCCCTCAGTACGTTGTAGATGACTATTTAAGTACATGTGTGTATGTAATGAATATATGTGCTCTTCTTTGGGATGGGTGATATTTCTAGGGTCTTGGTCTTTGAACTCTTCCATAAAGACAGCAGAGAAACTTAGGGATTTTTTAAATAAGTAGGCATCAGTATGGGGCCTTTCTGGAAGGGCCCACAGGAAACAGCTAGGACCCACAGGAAATAGGAGCTGCCTTCAGGGAGGGTCCTAGGGACTGTGCACTTTTCACTGCATACTATTCGATACAGCTTGAACTATGTGTCTGGTGCATAAGCTGTCTATTCAAAATTGTTGGACAAAGTAAAGAACAAACACTACTGCTGTAGCTTATCTTGCTGGTTAAAGATGGAGCCAGGTGGGCCCAGAGGGGTCAAGCCACATGTTTGTGGTCACCCAGCAAATCTGTTGGCAGAAGTGGGGCTCCGGTCCAGTGTACCCAAGTGTCTGCCCTGCCCCCACTCCCAGGTTTCCTGCCATTGACAAGGTCACAGTCCTCTTCCTGTGGCTTTGCCAGAGGCTGCCTGTACCTGGACCAGGGTAAGCGCAGGGAGAGCAATGTGCTTTCTTAATTAACTCCCGAAGGGGAAGTGTGGCCTGCTGGGACACAGAATAGGCAAGATGGTATCCGTGGAACACTGGGAGGGGTGGAGGAGAGTGCCTGGAAAGCTCCCCTGGGTTAAGTGGGTGGTTTGGGACTGGCGATTCTAGTGACTTCTTGGTTCTCCCAGAGTTTTGGGCCTTGAGAAAAACCAGGTGGCTGTGACTCAGACCCATGGTGACTGGCACAGAGCCTGGCATGCAGGTTGGCCCCATCCAGGCCATCGGATGGTCAAGTACACAGGAGGAAATGTGAGCGTGGATGTGGAGCCTGACTGCAGAAAGCCAACATTACAGAAAGTGTTGTTCAGCGAAAATAATTAAAATAAGTCTATGAATGCAGCTGCTTGCCTACCCTTGCCTCTTCCTGTCTTCCCCTCCCTTAGAGCCTCCAGGAACAGGGCCAAGGACGTGCCAAGGACTCCAGGATCCACTGAGCAGCTGTTGCGTCCCATCTTTATCTTAGCTGACACAGCTCTCACTACCGAGCTGCTGGGCATAAATCCAGGGTCTCAGGGATGCGTGCTCCATTGAGACAGGGGACAGAGGTGCTCTGGGCTTGCTTTAAAAGGAGGACAGATTTCAGGGTATCACCCTGCCATATGCCTTTGAGCATCATCATTCTCTGAATCGGCTCCACTAAAACAAGGATAAACACATTGGAAAACTGCATGCCACACAGCATCATTGGTGACAGCATCAGTAAGGGGTGGGCTAAAGTATGGTTCATTCATAAAACAGAAAGATCAGCTAATAGAGGAATCAGGACACCCTTTGTATACTGACTTGGGGTGACTGTCAACTAGATGAAAGGGAAAAGGACAAAGCAGAAAGTGTGTAGTGTCCTATGCTTTGTGCATTTGCTTCATTATTCACAGAGAAGGGAAGTCAAAGAAAACGGTGACCACACAGCCTTCTAGAGGAGAGGCGATGGCTGGAGGTCATGAAGACTGCACCCTACGTCTTCGTACACTTTGATTTGGAACCACAGATCTAAACATTATGCAAAATCACATAAAATCAGGATTTTTTTCTCCACTGCACCAGACACCCAGTGGCTGTTTAATGACACTAGACACATGGGAGACTACGGAAAGAGTAGTTGCCTCCACCTATGTCTTAGCCGCCTGGGCGCCTGGCACTCCCCACCATGCTGTGTCCCTTTCTGGATCTTGCAAGGGGCCACCTGCAACCGCTGCTGTCCACAGGCCCCTCCCTTCCTGAGCTGGGAATGACAGCTCTTATTTAAAAATACTTTTATTTTAAACCTCATCAGCTCTCTCACACACACCTGAGCTCATGCACACACACACACACTCGCACACCCTCTAGAGGTCACCAAGTCTTTGGTTTTCTACACGTTTGGCCTCATCTCAGAGCAGCTAGGCCTGGGCAAGCGGGATGGGTCCTCGCAGGTCTCCATGGTGGAATGGAGATGTTCCAGGGGCCTTGTCCAAAGGACCCTGGGCTCCGGCCATTGTCCCCTGGTCCCTACACAGAGAAGGAATGGATCTGGCTTCTGGGGTCTTTTCCCCTTCCCAGCCACTGGCTGGCTTCCATCTCCTTCTCCAGAATCCTACTTGGAACAAATGCTGCAGAGGCTCAGGCTCATCTCCGAGGTCCTCGAAGTGGGGTCACGCCCCTCACTTTCAAGCAGCTGCCTCCTAGGTCACGACGGCCACCCTGAGGGAGGAAAGACAGAGGTGTCAGGAGGATGGTCAGGTTCCTAGGACCATAGTGCTGGGACGCAGACATCACCTAAGGGCGAAAGCTAGGGCAGAACTGAGTGAATACGCCTGTGTGTTGCAATTTCCAGACACAAGAGCACACAGGCAATTGCTAGTTGGTGTCTTCAGAGGAGAGAAATTTGACGATGGGGAGACAGGATGGGAGGGAGGCCTTTTCACTTTATATACTCTTTTTATCTTTTCCATTTCTTCCTCATGTAATTGTTCTCTTTTTTTAAAGAAAATTTTTAGCTAGGCATGATGGCACTTGTCTGTAATCCCAACACTAGGAGAGGACGAGGCAGGAGGACTTCAGAGTCAAATCTCTCCAAGGCAACTTAGCAAGACACTATCTTCAAATAAAATAGTAAAAATGGCTGGGGACATAGGTCAGTGGCAGAGAACCCTTGGGTTTGATCTCTAATACTGCTGGACATGGAGGCTAGGTGAACTCATAGGAGTTCTCCTCTTGGCACTGACTGATTAAACGGTCATCATGGCAGACCAGAATTTCTGGCTTTCTTCCTCCATGGTAGGTCTTCGCTTTGCTGGGTCTTGTTTCCCTAGGAAAGTTCTTCTAGTCTTGAAATTGCCTAGTATGTTCTGCTTTTTGGGGACAGTTCCCTACCTTAACTAAATATATATATAAAGCAAACCCTTATGAATGTGGGTTTAATTCAATAGGACCTGCACCCTGGTTACCATTTTCAAGAAAATTTTTCCTAGTTGCTATTACATTTTTAAAAATTGATTTAGAAATTGCCTGACTTTTCCCTCTCCCATGATAATCACAAACTAGCAATTTAACTTTAATAATCATTGCATCATTAATATTAATTTTTATTTTGGCACTTTGGCTTATCTATGAATGACTTCAAAAAGGACTAGAATGAAGGGGCAGGGAGGGTATCTCCTTTGTACCCCATTAGGCTGGGGCACGTGGAGGGGCCCTGGCAAGGCATTTGTCACAGCAGGGTGCCTTTTCCAGTCCACAGCCTGATGTGGAGCAGGTGCCAATCAATGCTGCTTGACTCCAAGGGTGGCCACTGCAAGACAAGCTAATGTTGGCAGTCCCCAAGGCCATCCGTCCTTCACCCCACAAGGGAAGTTTATGCCAGCCCCTTTCGTTGGTATTCTCAGGTTGGACACACAGGCTTCATCTTCCTTGTAGACCAGAGAGGCCGCACTGTTACAGAGCCCTCCCTGGGTGCCTGGCCTAGAGGCATGTGGCCGGTTGGTTAAAGAGCCTGGCTAGAAATCCATGTTGTCTGACAATCTGTCCTGCTTCTGGGGCACTGTCTCAGATAACAGTAAACGCTTAGCACCCAGGACCCGGCTAGACAAGGAGGGAGTGGCGACTTTCTCAGCACAGCAAGAGAAGTCACAGACCATCTGTACGCCCTGCCTCTGCCCCCCTCCATCACATCCCAGGTTGGGGCAGATCCATCCAGATGTGGCCCAGCCTCCCTCGAGGCTCTCTGGGCCCAGGGACAGTGTGTTCATTCACAGGCAGGGCTATTTTGAGGGCTGAGGCCATGGTCCCAGCAGAGCCTGGGGCTTGGGCTTCTCAGACAAACTCTGGCAGGGGAGGCTGAGAAGGGCGGACAGGGGCAGGAGACAGGGTGCAGGGTTGAGGCTGGGGATAGAAAATGGGCCTTCTCACTTCCTGTCTCTAAATCCTAGGGACACCATCTTTGCTAAGTTCGGAGGTCGTCTGGACACCTATACCCAGGAGAATCTACCTCCTTGAACTTCAGTTTCTTCATCTATGAAATGGTGACAGAACGACTGCTTCAGACACAGCCAAATGTGTAAACTACCCAGAGCCCTTAGAAGAGATCCTGACCAGTCCCCAGGTTGTCCTAGAGGAACTCAGTGCCAAGACTGTGGCTAGGGGTCAGGTGCAAGTGCCGGTCCTGGCCTACTTTACCAGAGGCCTGGTCATCCACAACATGGATTTCTAGCTAGAGGTCTGCCCCACACTGCTTGCTGGACTTCAGGCAAGTGACTTCATCTCACTGAGGGTCAGTTCCTTCAGCTATAAAGCGAAGTTACTTTTAGGATTACTCAAGTTAACATGGGCTAAACAAACTAATGGGTAAAACCCTGAGCATGTTATCAGGAACATAGTAAGTGTTCACAAGTATGGCTGTCAGCACTGTCTGGTAATGCCATCTCCCGGCCCCTGTTACACCACTACTATTTCTGCCTCTGAGCCGGACACACCAACAGAGGACAGCCTCATTAGAGGATCCAGTCCAGCCCCTACTCCCAGGTGACAAAAGGGAAACAGGGCAGAGATAAGAGCTGCTTTTCCATCTCCCACTCTTTGCTTTTGCTCTTAAACAGCAAGGGGCTATGTGGTCCTGTTTCCAAAGCAACCCCAGCCCAGAGCGGAAAGGGTGGAAGGGAGCTGGTGACTTGGGGTGAAGGGACAGGGTGTGGAACCTTGGTGTTTCCCAGGCCTCAGGGCTCAGAAGGCAGCAGGGGATCCCCAAGACAGCCAATTTTCTTCCAACCGAGAATTGAAGGGGCCAGAACTGGCGAGGATAGACTCTTGCCTATTCCCAAAGGAGCTATGGCTTTGAGCATGGCTTCTACAGCCATATTTGGTTGGGTATTTGGTCCCAAACACAATCCCAGGGAAGCAGCCAGGCCCAGGGGAGGCCCCACGAGCTGTGGGACAGGCTTGAGATCCACAGAGAAGCCCCCAGCCTGCTTGATGTGGGAGTGGGCCTGTGACCAACAGCCCTTCTTGCCAGGCCCGCGGTATAAGACTCCCATTGTCACCTGTCCCCCTTTCTAGTCAGGCAGGCCTCTGCTCCATCACTGGAACCACAGCAGGATCTCTAAGGCGGGGACAACCACAGTGCCACTGCCTCGCTCGATAAGGAAGGCACTCGGGGGTATCTTGGTGGTGACTGGTGAAGAACGCTGAGCACACATCAACAAAACCATGTCACTGCCAGTGCCAGCCTGTCTCCCCTCCACACTCCACCATCTTCAACTTCTTCGCACTTCCTTCTCTAGATTATAATTCCGGTGCCCTCCTGCTGGTGTGCTGCCCCTAGAACACCCTTCCCTCTCCCACACTTTGCAGTTTCAGCCCCTTGCCCTGGCCTGGGCCTCCTCCTGGCTCTGGGCCTCCTCCCGCCTCCTGCCTCCATCAGACCCCAGCATCCTTGTCTTTATCTCCCTGTTACCTGGCTCAGTTAGGGACCCACCACCTGCTTCTCTTGGGTCCATCCTCAGAGAAGCCAGCTGCTGGGTATTCTAGGTTGCTGAGATGAAGGACAAGGGAAAGGCGGCCAGGGATATCATGGAGGGCCCAGGAAACCCTTCCATTGCTGGCTGTGTGTCTGAGGGCCCAGTCTGGCTTCCCAGCCCAGCTAGGGCACTGCTGCAAACTCAGAACAGGGAGCACAGGTCACCTGGAAAGGGTGCAGATCATAGCCAAAGAAGACTGATGCAGGGAAACTGAGGCAGCTGAGGGATGAGAAACCAATCTGGAGGTCTGATGAGCTGGAGTAGGTGATGAGGCCAGGACACAGAGTCCTCCTAGCTCAGGTTGGGGCAGGAAAACTAGAGCAGCAGGGAGAACAAAGGTCAGGTAGAGTCAGGGGGCCTGACTGCAACCTCCAGCACCTTTCCATTGGCCACCAAAAGCTAGGCAGGACTCTGTGTGCCTCAGTTTCCAAGATGTAAATGGTAACTGCAAAACCCAATCCTTTCACAGAGATAGGTTTTTCCTTTCCTTTCCCAGGTCAGAAAAGGGGAAAGGCTACAGGTGAAGCAGGTTCCTTGGGGCCTAGATAAGTTACAGGCACAAGGATACCAGACAGCCTCTGTTCCTACCCAGCCCCCTCCCCCCAGGACTGGTTCACGCCTTACTTACAGGTCTGTCCCAATGCTACATCCCTCTTGAGAGACTCCTGCTTCCTCCTACTGCTCATCACTTATGCTCTGCGCTCAGGGTATGTGTCCCTATTTCTTTGGGGTCTCTGGCTCTTGTGTTAGACTGAGGATGGGGGACAACAGGGTAACTCATCACATGCCAGGCAACCCCAGAACCTGAACCCTGTAAATTCAAGCATGGGATTTCATCTCCTAGGGGCTCGGAGCCTCCCCGACAAGTCAGGAGAAAACCTACCCGCCCGAGGATGCTCTCTGGGGAAGAGCAAGGACAAGAGGCACATCCAGCACAGAGAAAGGCAGAGCTCTGCAAGGGAGGTCTGAGTCACCCGTCCTGCGGTGCGGGGAGGAAGTACACCGCCAGTTGGAGTGGTGAATGTGCAGTTACATCAGAGCCGAGCTCTGGGATTCCCCACACGCTTCTCTTTGGGCGACTCCAGGCAAGTGACTCTGTTCCACGCCACAACTAACCCCCAGTCGCCTTCTCCTCGCTCCACCGGAGTCTGTTGTATCTCTGGCTTCCCGAGAGGCCCCGTTCCCCCGCCAATCTTGACCCAGAGGTCGCCAGCGCCGCGCACTCACCCCCTTGCGTTGGTTGCTGAGGCAGAAGGTGCAGATGGAGCGCGGCTGGCGGCCGTCGGCGGCGGAGACTGAGCTCTTGGCGTTGCCGGCCGCGCGAAAGCACGGCTGCCCGTCGTCAGCCGCGTCGCCCAGCAGCAGCACGTTGGCCAGGTGCGCGATGTAGCTGGAAGCCAGGCGCAGCGTCTCGATCTTGGACAGCTTGCGGTCCACCGGCTCGGTGGGGATGAGCGTGCGCAGCGCCGTGAAGGCCGTGTTCACACTCTGCGTGCGGTCCCGTTCCCGCGCGTTCGCCGCCTGCCGCTGTCGCACCACTACCACGGGGCCCGCGCCGCCGCCCGCCCGCCGCCCGCCCCCGGGGCCCGGGCCGCGCCGCGCCGCCTCCAGGCCTTCGCAGCAACCAAACGACTGGTCTGACGCGTCGCTTTCACTGCGGTTCTCCTCGTCCTCGCTCAGCAGCCTTACGTCTGGGTACAGCACGTGCGCGCCGACGGGGCGCAGGAGCGCGAAAGCCATGGGCGCCCGGTCAGTCTCTCCGTACACCGCGTCCCCGCGACCGCCGCGCCCGGCCGTGCGCTCCCGCGCGCTCCCACAGTTTGCCGGCCGCCGCCTTAAGGCCAAAGGAGGCGCCAATCACAACGCGCCCCCGGTCGGGGGCGGGGGCTCCGACGGGCCAATGGGGAGACGCCTCCCGCGTCCGGCCAAAGGCAACTAGCAGCTCTAATTCTCCAGGTTGAAAGCGGATGGAGAGTTGTTGTCTGGACACTGGGTACTGCTCCTGAACTGGCAGGTACTGGAGGTCGAGATGGGTGGAGTGAAGCTCAGCTCTAGGCCCTGGACAGCCGGCCTAGGTTGGCTTGGTTCCTCATTTGGAAAGTAGATTGTGGGAGTCATCCAGCTCTCATATTCTAATTTGCGGTTCCCCAACTTTTGTGTGCGAGAGAACCGAAGGGGCTTTGGACATTATGGCTCTCACCTTGCCCCATTTGATTCAGCGGTTTTGGATCATGGCCCAGGAATCTACGTTTCTTGTAAGATACTGGTAATGGTGGTGGTGTCCATGGAGAACATTTGGAGACATGCTATTTTTGGAAAAAAAAAAAGAAAAGAGATTCAACAATGTCATCTTCCTAGCAACACTCTTTAAAAGCAAAATGAAATCAAACTACACAAACACCAGTAGTTCCATTCATTCACTTGTTCATTCAACAAATTGTTGTTGGGTTCCTACAACAGGTTAGGCCTGGTTTTAGGTTGAGGACATGGATGTGTACAAATTAATAATATGTGTCAAGGCCTTCATGGAGCTGGTAGGCACAAGGTAGGGTACTTTGCTGTTTTCTGCTGAGGTTGTGGGATGGTGTCCCTAATTACAGATAAGGGAGTAGAGCTGGGTGTCGTGGTGTATGCCCGTAATCCCAGCACTCAGGAGGCTAAGGCAGGAGGATCTACACAAGTCTTAAGTCTAGCCTGAACTACACAATGAGACTCTATTTAAAAAAAAAAAAAAAAAAAAAAAGAAAGAAAAAAAGAGACCTGCCCCTCAGCAGTACAGAGTGCTGAGTTAGGGTGCCAGTCCAACCTGTCTGGCTTCACAACTTCTTGAGTCCATCACCATCACACTGTTATATACATGCTGTCTTCCCACAATGCCTGTCTCCCTTCCAGACACCTGAATGTCCAACCTATGTGTCCTCCTCCACAAAGACCTGGGGGGGGGGCACTGAGCTGTTGATGGGCACTGGGGCCCCTCATCATTCATATCTGCTTCCCAGCTCCATCCTAGTGCTGGCAAATCAGCATCTGCTTGGCCTTGAAAATAACTTTCTCCAGCTCAAATGGTGCCAGTGTGGCAGGACGGGAGCAGGAAGGCTCCATGGTGCATTTGGCTCCTCTGATCGGACCCCATGTTTTTGATGGTGCCTCTCAGCTTTACCAGGCTGGGTGGTCTCTCGGCTCCCTGAGCCCAGCCAGGGAAAGAGAAGAGAGGGGCTTGAGATTTGCCTTGGAAGATTTCCCTGGAAAGGCGCTCCTAAGTCTTCAGAACCCAAGATCTGTGGGAGAGTCTGTTCCCACCGGCTCCCCACCCCCACACCACTTGACCATGACCCGGGCCAGGCTGGGCTTCAGGAGGAGAAGGAGACTGCACGGCCCTCCCCGCAGGGCTGTCCCACAGGCAGCCCCAGGCCCTGCTATTGCTTCTGCTTCCTGAGCAGATGAATTATTGCTGGGAGACTTCCTTCCCTGTCTGCGCCTCCTCATGGGGCTCCCTGTTCCCTTCACTTTCGCTTTCTCCCCCTTCTCCCCCTTCTCTTCTCTCAGGCAGCTTGAGATTCCTCTGTCCAGCCCCCTTCCAGTCCCAGCTCATGACTGGAGAAGCTCAACCGAGCGCGAACTGACCCGGAAGACCCGGAAGACCGGCTCGTTCATTCATTCTCTTGGGCGGGTTTTAAGACAAGTGGTCTGGGAGTAAAATAAAACCATGAATGAGAAGGAGGCCGGCTGCTGCAGCTCGGGGAAGACAAGGTGTAAACAAAGAATTTCAGGACAGTGAGGCAGGGTCTGGCACCAGAGAGACCTGATCGGGTTTGGGTCTTAGCTGCCTCCTGGTCTCGTCTTCCTGCTGTGAAGACTGGGCTAAACTGGCCCATGAGGTTGTGATGACCTGAGGTTGTGCTAAGAAAGCTGGGCGAAACACCCAGAAAGAGTCTGGTGCCTGAGTAAGGGAGGTCTGCCTACCATGCTGGGGACTGACAGGGACAGGACTGAGCCTGCATCTTTTCCAGGACTTGTCTCTGGGAGCAGGACAGGGGCTTCTGCTGCATTCTCTGTGTGCTCGGCTCTTTCGGCTCTCAGTCCCTCACTGCTGGGGCCACACCGGACTCCTCTCTGTCCTCGGGTCTCCCCAGAGCTTGTTCTCTCACTTTCTTTAAATTCTCCTTCAAATCTCCTCCTCAGGAGCCCCGACCCGGGACTCAGAGGGTCACTCCCTCCCATCCGCCAGCACTCCAGTGCTCTCTCTCACCCTACCCTGCTATATCTTCTTCTTCAGCATTTACAGCCACTTTTTGCTCATTCTACAAGCATTCATTGAGCACCTGCTGCATGCGAGGCACAGTTCTGGGCCCTGGAAATGTAGCAGTGAATACACAGCACATCTTTGGTCCAGTCCACTCTCTGCATCCCTCTGGTAGAATTTAAGTTCACTTCCTGCTCATCATCACAAGCTCCTGATACAGACTATTGTTCTTCCCATTTTACATATGGGGAAACTGAGATTCAGCCAGCGGAGAATGACTTCCCTGAGGTCCACAGTGGCCACTGGGGGAGCACAGAGGAGTGTGACTCCACATCCTGTTTCTTTCTCCTTCGCTGCAGACAGCAGCAAGGCATGTGCAGGGTGAGCAGCAGTGGCCTGCTGAGTGGAGACTGAGGGCAGAGTGCGGACCCTGCTGCCCTGACCCTGACCCTGACCCTGACCCTGACCATGGGCGCTGGGTTTCTGTGTTGCTAAAGCACTTGTCCTTCCTCTGTGGCACCAGTCTTTGCCCCTGTCCTCCCTGGGGGAGGACCGCACAGGCCTGGTCCTCTGCCAGGGTTCAGGATGGCTTCTCCCCACCCCTTGGACAAAATCTCATAGTGTGCATGACAGCAGCTTGTGACATGTCTTCCTTCAATCCTGATGCCTCTCCTTCGCCCCTACCCACAGTGCACCGTGTGGTGCTCTTGGTCCCCATCTCTGGACACATATGTGTCCTTATGGAGCACATATGCTGCTGCTTAGCGTGGATGGGTCCTCAGTGTATCCAAATGGTGGCTTCTATAGATCTGTTTCTCAGGTGATTTTGTTTTATTGTATTTTGTTTCCTCGACACTGCTCTGTGAGCCGAGTCTAGTGCGGATCCATTGCCTCCAGCTGCACTCAGCATGCAAGTCTCTCTCACAGAAGGGTGAGTTCTCCAGCATCCGTGGCCAGAGCCTGGCACGTTGTGGACAATAATGGACGAAAGAGTAAATAGATGAATGAAGAAGCCAACGCACAGCCTCCCACACCTACATTGTATCAAACCTCAACTAGCGGCTGGTGCTGTATGCGTGTAAGTTTGTGTGTGGACAGGGAAGTACAAGACAAAGTTGAACACCCCAGTCTGCTTAGAGGAAAGGATGCATGAGAACATTTGTTGGGGCTTCATGTCAAGAATTCACAAGTATATTAATCACCATGAATCAGTTAGACAAGATCAAAATTTAGTTCCCTCTCACATTTCAGATGTTTGGAGGGGAAGCTCGTGTGGCATTCTGTGAGGTTGTCCCAGGCACCGAGACAGTCCCTCCCTAGTGGTCCTTGACTACAGTTATCACTCCCTTTCTGTCGCACCCCCTTCACCATGTAGTCAGATACAACTTCTGTGACCAAAGAATATGGCAGAAGTGACAGCCTAAGACCCAAGATGCAGTGCTCTGTGTTGTTTGTTTGAGTCATTCATAAGCAGCCACCATGTCCTCACACACCCTGAGCCATTCTGTCTGCATTCTAAGTGATACACATGAAAAAGAGGCGGGTGAAGGCAGAGCATGCCTCAGCCTCTCAGGGTGCTTGCCTGGGAGTGATGGCTTCCATCCTCTTCATGTCCCTCTGGCCACGTCTTCGATCATACTTAACTGAACAAGCAGCTGGGGAGGCAGTGCGGCTGAACACTGGTTTCCTTTGGTAGAGAAGAAAGGAAGAACGGACATGGGGGGACAGTGAGTGATGTCCACCTTCAGGGTCATCTTTGTGTCACCTGGTCAAGTCTGCAGATTTGAGAGCCTGACTGCCGGGGTTCAAATCTTAGCTTTGCCACTTAGCAGTTGTGTGATTTTGGGAGATTTACTGTGCTTCCACTTCTAGACCTACAAAACAAGGACCACAGTGGAATCTGCCTCAGTGGGTTGTTGAGCGGATTGGATGAGTGTGCATATGCAGTGTTTGTGCACAGTGCAGGCAGTGTGAGTCTTAGGATTTAGTCCTTATCAGGGATTTCTTTTTTTTAATTGAATTCTTTATTGGTATATTTTATATACAGCTCACAATCACACATAACATTGGGGAATTTGTACCAGTATATGACACAAGTTAATTCTCATTTTTACCCAAGTTAATTCTCATTTTACATCCCTACCCACCCACACCTCCCCACCCCCTATATACATGCTCTTTTATTTTCTTTTAGAATCATATTTATTCCTTTCCCTCATTACATTTCCACACCAAATTTCCTTTGGAAATTTCCCATTCTACAAAAACTGTCATACCTTCTAGAGCTCATTTACATCTATAGGTGCTCATATCAAAGAGAAGATCCGGTATATCAGGGATTTAACTTCACACAAGCAGTGAGTGATGGGAGCAGAACTCGGGTAGGAGCACTTTTCTCTCCTTGTCTCATCCCGTGGTAATTTTTAGAGAGTAAGACTGAGACCTAGATCAGTGCCTGGCACATAATAAGAACCCCAAAATGTCTATTGAAGGAGCGTGTTGAATAAACCTGCACACTGTGCTTGTACTGACATATTAGGTTCTGCTTTGGCCTGTTTAAGTTAATGAGCCTCCTCTATGGACTCCGCGTGGGTTCTCTAGAACTCAGCTCCTCTGAGTCATCATTGTCAAGGGCAAATTCTTGTTCTGGAAGGTGTCCAGGGTACCAGGGTTTAAAAAAAAAATGGGAAATTGCCTTTCAGAATCCTTTTTTTTTTTTTTTTTGAGACAGGGTCTCACTATGTAGCCCAGGCAAGCCTCGAACTCAGCAATCCTCCTGCCTCTGCCTCCCGAGTGCTGGGATTACAGGTGTGAGCCACCACACCCAGCCGGAACCCTTCTTTAGAGAGCTGTGGCACGTTCACATGTTAAAGGTGCCTTGGGCTATCCCTAAGAAGTCCTACTAGAAATACATTTATTTGCTTTCATTTCCCTCTGCATTTTTTTCTGGCTTTAATTGATGACAGACTCTGCCCTTACTACGTGGACACCTAGAAGAGAATACAGTTCAGCAGATATTTCTCCAAGCCATCATTGGTGACATCCATATCAGGGTGAGTGGGTACCTTATTCTTTCTTGAGAGCACGCTTTGTAGGAGGAGGCGCTGATTACCAGGCAGAGGCAGTTAACAGGGAAGATGTACAGGTGTATGTACAGAGCTTAGACTGCTAAGGAACACCAAGGAATGCATCAGGAATGTAACCTGTTGGGGGCAGACAGTGCTTCCTGGTGTGTTCTCATGAAAAGTGCACTCTAAATTGAAATGATGACATTAACAAGAGGCTACTTTATGCCAGGTACTCTTCCATGCATTTGAGTGCATTTCCTCATTTAACCTCAGAGCAGGGTTATGAGCTAAGAATCATGCCATTCTGCCAGGCCATTTCTACTTTACAGCTGGCTGACCATGGACAGAACCCTCTGACACTGAGCCAAAATCAATCTCTCCTCCTTTATGTTGTGGGTATTTAGTATTTTGTCCAAGTTATAGCAAAGCTGACTGATATAGGTGCTCACAAATCTCTGTTCCAGGGAGAACAGGCCTGGCTAGGTGTGGTGCCCTGATTCTGTTTAGCAGGGAATCCAAGTTTGGGGCTAGAGTGGAACTGTACAGTAAGAGGAGGCTGGTGTGGGCCTGAGTGCCCCCTTCCGCCCTGTCCCCCCCAGGATGTTGGGCTGACGCTGAAAGATAGTCCACCACACCACATCATATAGCCTGCCAGGTGCCTACCTGGCCTAGATTGACCGTGACAGCAATGCCACCTGTGACAGAGCCGGCAAGAGGCTGTACTAGAGCAAGGGGATGCCATTCAAAACCACAGTTAAAGGGACCTTTGCCAGTTCAGAGCCCAGTTGAAGACCCTCAAGGTGCAGTGTCGGGGACCCTGGACATGCCCTAAAGGCTGGGGAGTAAGTCTCACAGAACCCTGACTTTGGGGTATCAGACACCCCCCAGATCCAGTTTGGGTGGCCTAGTCCATATAATAACATTTTGGAGAAGACAGAGCCCCATAGCCATCTGGGAAACTATCCTGAGGAAAACGGCCTTAGGAGTGAGTGTTAGCCACCTAAAGGAGGGATGAAATTCGCTCTAGTCTATCCTAAATGGTTCACGGCGATGCTGGCATAAAAGGTGCACGTGTGGGTTGTTCTCCAGGGTGGGCACTGCGGAGACTGCTATCTGCCCTACACAATGCCTGTGCCCTTCTCTGTCACAAAGCCCCAGTTTCTCTGAAACAGTGGTGGAATTAGCTAGAAATACTCCCCTGCTCACCACCCTTCCTTGCAGCTAGGGGTGGCCAGGTAGCTCATTTTGGCCAATGATTTAAGGGTAGAAGTTCCTTGGGAAGGCCTCCTTCCTTGCATGAAGTGACAGTCTCCCAGGATGGCTGTTGCCTTTCATCTTTCTTCTTCCTGCCTAGAATGGAGATACCATTCCTGGAGGTATAGCAGTAAACTTGGGATCATAGGACAGAAGTCACACACTAAGGATGGCAGAGTGGGAAGCCAGAATACCTGAGTCTTCAGTGACATCTGTGAGCAGTCATACTGCCCCCAAACCCTGTGCTTCTATGTTAGTTTTTATTATGTGCAGCCAACTGCGATTTATTACCATGACATCCAGGTCTTCTGATGAACAACGTTCACACCATCCTCATCTGCGGCCACGGTATGCCAGGCACTGAACTGCTTTCTGCGCAGTGTCTCCTTTCATTCCCTGACCTGGAAACTGGGTACTGCGACTGTCTGCGATTTGCAGGACAGGACATTGGAACTGCAGGAGTTAAAGAGCTTGCTGTGATTTCCCAGCAAAGACGGTGGCTAGTTGAGACTTGGACCTGTGTCTGTCACTTTTTGTCTGTGTTAATAGCCAGCATGGTTTAGAAACTTTTGATACCCATTCTTCCCATCCAGACCTAGGGTTCATTTCCCCTTCCTGTGCGTCTGACCAGGATCAGTTGGTTTTGACAGAAATAACCCAATGTGTCTTCAGAAATGGGGCCACGGAGGGGAGGCAGCTCCCACCTTGCTTATGGGGACCCTCTTGCCGGGTGATCCTGAGGTCACTGTGGTGTGAGATGCCCGGGCCACCTGGGGAGGCCGCAGGACAGTGTTTCTGTTGGCAGTTTTGTTCTTGTGGTCCTCTTCACCTGGGCATTGGATTTTTGCAGTAAAACTGTGGCCCTGTGACTCCAGCCCTGGTGGTGCCATCATTTCTTTTTGAGTCTTCCAGGCTGAAGTCACAGGTGACATCAGGGAGCAAGGATGAGCCTTCCCTGCAGGACCCATTCTAGTGCAGAGTCTGAGCATAGACAAGGGCTGCTTTAAGACACCTACTTGTGGGGTAATTTTCACTTTCACTTACTGTAGTATCTACGAGTACTGCAAAACCTGGAAGTGTAGTCAGCTTTCATTATTTGCTGCTAATTTTATTCCATAAAGTTGCTACAAATGCTGAATTAGCAGAGGCCAAACCATTGCTCTTAGAGGAAGCACAGGGCTAAGTTCTGCAAATCACTCTGGTCACGACATTTTCATCAGCTAATCAATACATCAGCCTGTTTTACATGGGTTTCTGTTGAAGGATACATTTACGTAACATATTTTGTTGATCCATTCCCATGGAACGCCCTCTGACCACACTATAACTCACACTGGAATGAAGCTTATACACATGTATTTTTCTCTGTACAGAGCTTCACAGCTTTCTTGTCCTTAGGAACAGCACGTTAGTACATGCATGAGGTCATTTCAAACAGCAAAGAGCACCAACAGGAAGCATGGAAGGTTGTAAAGAGTCACACAGAACTGATTGTGGAAAGGACACTTGCTTATAGTATGAGAGCCAAAACAAAAAGCGGGGTGCCATTTGAGTGCACAGGTGACTCGGCTCTTTCACCACACATCACATGTGCACTGATGACCATGAACACCCCAGTGAGCATTGATTGAGGGGCTACCCGTACATTTTAGTGAGCAGGTGAATTCCCACCTGGAGAATCTGGGGCTAAGAGGAACGACTGTGTTTTTGAGTGTCAGGTTTGTGGAGGGAAGAGAGAGAGGTCCTGATGACAGTGACTGTCCCTTGCTGAGGACACATGTGAAATGGGGTGTGACTGATCACTTCCACCTAGTCCTCACCCTGGTCCAATGGGCTAGATCTTTTTTTTTTTTTTTTTTTTGAGACAGGGTCTCGCTTTGTAGTTCAGGCTGGTCCTGAGCTCACTATGTAGCCCAGGCAAGCCTCAAACTCAGCAATCCTTCTGTCTCTGCCTCCCGAGTGCTGGGATTACAGGCGTGAGCCACCACGCCCGGCAAGGGCTAGATCTTATTACTAACAATATTCTTGGCCCCAGCACGATTCAGAGACTGCTCAAGATCTTACAAACCAGAAGCTGCATGCAGTAGCACATCCCCGTAATCCCAGCACATGGGAGGCTGAGGCAGGAGGAGCCCAAGTTCAGAGACAGCTCAAGACTCTGTCTCAAAAACAAAACAAAACAAATGCTAGAAGATCTTACCGTGAAGACAGGGAGGGCTGGAGCTCAGGGCGTTCCACTGAGTGCTGCTCTCCCATCTTGATCTCCACACTTCCCGAACAAGTTGGTGGACGCTTGGCTATGTGCCCAGGGCACGCTCTGCCACTGGAAGTGGTTATGTGGCGATGATCATAAACTCAGACCTAGGACCTTTGAGGAAGTTTTGCCAAGGGGAGTGGGAGGAAGCTGAGCTGAGGGGCAGGTGTGTGCATGTGTGTGTGTGTGTGTGTGTGTGTGTGTGTGCGAGAAGACAGGGCAGGGAGGACAGGGGGTCTTGAATCAGATCCTAGGTCCCCTCCCACAGAGGGTTAAAGCAGCCTAGCCTTCTTCCGGCTGAGCGGAAATCAGATTTTGAGAGCTGAGGGGGGCTCAGGAGGGATGTTTTTCTTCTCCGTTTGTCTGCTGCGGCTGGCCCATAAAACCCACCGGAACTCCATGCTGGACTGAGGAATTCCCGCTGAACAGGGACGTGGAGTGCGCAGGCTCAGGGCGGGGGGGGGGGGGGGTGTCTGATGTGGCCCTTAGCAGGGCAGAGATCGTCCCATCTTCAGGGCCCACTTTCGGGTTGAGTGACTCCCTCTGAAGCTTCCTAGGAGTCCTGGGGGGAGAGGGAGAAGCAGGGTGGGTGCGTTGTGGGGAAAGAGTGACTCTGTACTGAGTCATCATGGCTGGGGAGCTATTAGAGGAGATGGGGGCTCAGGCTGTAGTGGGTCCTTGGCATGTGATGTAGCTGCCCCTTCTGTATGGGCAACTCTTGGCAAAGCTCTGGGTGAATGAAGTGGCACCTGAGGGAAGTGACCAACGTGTAAATTTCCCAGGCACAGCTGATGATTTTACCAACAGACACCTTCCGGGCATTTCCTGCTCCCAAAACCCTTACTGTTATCCCATTGTATAGGTGAACAGATGAAGGGTCTTGGAGAGTAATCTGCCTCCCAACTTGCCGGCTTTTAATTTTCCTTGTCCTGGGAAGCCCTCGTTGTCTGAGCCTCTGCTCATAGTCACCTCCTCCAGGAAGTCTCTCCTGACCACCCAGGCCAGCCTGGGCTCCTCTCTGACTGCTTGAACCTCTGGGACAAAACTGTCAAACTGCGTCTCTGAACTGTGAGCGGAGCCGGTTCTGAATCTTCCCTCACCAGCCAGCGCTAGGAACCTTCAATTTGTCTTGACAATGGCAGGTGTTCGTGGTGGCCTAGAAGGCGGCTCCTTGAGAAGTGGCGTCCGTGGGTTCTCACTGGGCCCTGGGCTGGCTTTGACCAACAGAGAGGGGCAGATGTGACTTTGTGTCCGCTGAGGCTGCCTGAAGCCCATTCTTGGCGCTCTGAGCTCCGCTGTATGGCCGTGTGTGGAGACCCCAAGCTGTGCTGCTGCCTGCGCACATGACCTGCGTCCTTGCCAGGGTTCCTGCTGTTGCATCCACACAGGCATCCTGGCTTCCTCACTTTCCCTTCTGTCTCACAGCCGTGGTAGAAGCCCCACTAATGCTGCACACAGCAGTCCACGTCCTTCCCCTGAGCAGCCCTCCCTTGGTCCCTAGTTCACTCGGAGGCCTTCTGGGCTCTGCCCTGGCCCTTACCTCGTCGCTTCTCTGTCCTTTCTCCTACCTTCTCCCCTTTCTGACCAGCCACAGTGGCCTGCATGGTGCTCCTGAAACACCGGCCCTTCCACCTCAGGAGCCTTGCACTTGCTGTGGCCACAGCTTCACTGCCTGGAGCCCTCTTTGTCCAGGTGCTACTCGACTTGGCCCTCATCGTCTTCGGGTCTCTGCTCAGTGTCACCTTTTCAGTACATTGTGCCCTATTAACCCTGTAGTCCTCTTCCTTAGGGCCCTTTATATATGATAAGCTCTCTTGCTGTATACAGAATCTCATCTCTTCCTGGCCCTCTCTTTGCCGCCCCAGGATAGGAATGTTTTTTATTCTCTAATCTGTGCCCAGTTCCTAAAACAGTGCCTGGCACTGCACAGTGGTTTGCTGACTGTAAGGGTCTGGAGGAGTCTGGAGTGAGTTGGTTGCCTGTCTCAGGACGTGTGGGGGGCACAGGAAAGGGCAGGAGTGGACTGGCCAGGCTGCTTCAGTGTGGCCAGGCCAGAGGACATTCCAGGGAAGTGACAGCTTGCTGGCCCTCTGGGGCCTGAGGATGGGAGAGGCAAGGCAAGACTTTGAAGATGCAAACATGGGCACCTCCGGGCCTCCCCCTTCCTGGTCTTTTGTGCCTCCGGCCTTGCCAGTAAACAGGATCTCTGGGCAACTGCCTGAGAACCCTGCCCCGACCTGCAGAGACTTTGACTGGCTCCTTCCTGCGCTGTAAATTGGGTCCCTTCCAGCTGTGACATCCTGGACTTGTTGGGGAGGCGAGGCAGGCTGATTTGTTGTCTAGAGCCGTGTGGGGCCTGGAACAAGGCACTGTACCTCGATTCCCTGACCGCCCAGTAGGAACAGTGGCAGTGCAGGTAGCAGGTGTGGCTGGGAAGCAGAGGTCAGCAATGTTCGCAATGCATGGGAGGGCTCTGGGCACAGAGATGCTCCAGGACCTGTTCTGGGGAGATGTGCAGGGGACAAACACCAGTTCTGCCTCTGAGCTCTGCCTCTGAGCTCTGTCTCCCAGCTTCGTATCCATGTCTGAGGTGTTTGGCCAAGTGCGGGTAGCATGAGTCACTAGCTTGCTAGGGCTGTTGAGGGATTCGAAACGCAGAGGAAATTCTTAGCACTCAGTGAGAGGGAAATAGATATCGTGATTGACAGTATTACAAAGACTGTAGAGAATCTGATGCTAATGAGAAACCATTTGGGAACACAGAAGCCTCAACTCACGTCTCGGAGGAGGACTCAAACCCTGTCTCTTGTGAATATTTCAGACTGGTCATAGAGACCTTCTGACGTACAAGGTCAGCCATCCCCAGCAAGGCCATGCCTGTGAGCACACCACTTTCCTAAAACATACCACAGAGGTAATAGTTAGCCTTCAGGGAAGGGGGTTTAAATCTAGGCCTCACCACTCTCCAGATGGAAAGGTAGACGTATCCATTAATCACTCTAAGCCTGGATTTCCTCATCTGAAAACATATGCCTTTTATAGTTGCCATGAGAAATGAGGGAATTTAAATATGCCCAGTAAATTGGGCATGGAGGTGCATGCCTGTAGCCTCAGCTATGCTGGAGGCTGAGACAGGAGGATTTTAAGTTTGAGGTCAGCCTGGTAAATTTATTGAGACCCTGTTTCAAAATGAAATATAAAAAGGAATGGGGATGTAGCTCAGTACAAAGGCCCTTGGTTCAATACCCAGTATCATAAAAAACAAACAAGTTACTGTAGGAAGAGTGTATTAGTACCTTCATTCTACTAATGGGTAGACTAAAGCTTAGCCAGGAGAAAGAATTTCATCTAAATTCTCAGTTGTGTTTATAGGCCCTGAGTTAGGATCCGCACCACACCCTAAATGCCCCAACCGGTGAACTCATTGCTTGTGAGATTCTCCTTTTATTCCCCGGTGAATATTTATTTAGTTAAGAGGAAGCTCATGCCAGTAACTTAAAAACGGGTGCAAGAAAAACTTAACACTGAGAAAATGCCATCCATGAACTTGATTCTGGAGAGCTGGGAAGTGCGTGGGTATTAACAGGTCTTAGGTTCCTGTTTGAGGTGCACCAAGGAAGGTGGCAGGGAGTCCTCGAGGTTCCTGAGTGGGGGAAACACAGTGTAAAGGATAAGAATCTCATAGCCTGTCTGGATTCACTGAAGCGACTGAACTTAGACATTATGGGGGAGTGCAAAGGGCCATGGTCTCAACAGAAGGGGGTTGAATTCCATAAATATTCAAGATATAGTTAAACAGTTAGCCGCTGCTACATGCAAGCCTTGTTTGGGTACTGATGATTTGCAGCAGACAAATCCAGAACTTATGACCCGGAGAGGAGGCAGACAATACGTGAGTATCAGTGTGGCCTGCTGCATGCGTGAGGGGGAGAGCTGTGGGGGGTGTGGGGGAGGGAGCCCTTCAGGAGGGAATGTCACGTGGGTGGGTGTGAGCCGAGTGTCCACGGGAAGGACGGTCTGTCGGAGAGGAAAGCGTAGTGGCCTGCACTGAAAAGGCCCGAGTCAGAGACTGAGAGCCACAGACAGAGCCACACTGCACAGGAGCTGAGCCCTGGCGCGAGAGAGCAAATCCAACCTGCGAACACAGGCGATGGTGTGCGCATGAGGGTATCACGCCCCGCCAGAAGATTCACTCTCCGAAAAACGTGGAGATCCACAACAGTGGGGCTATGCAGGCCCGGAGAGTGTGAAGAGGATTCAGGGTAGAGAGGAACCCATCACTCTACCTTCCTGTCTGTGGATTGTGCACCTGCAGATTCAATAACCATGACTGGGAAACAATTGAGAATAAAATGCTTTCTGTGCTGACCACATGCAGATTGTTTTCCTTGTTATTTCCTAAGTAGTGCAGTGATAACAGCTATTTACATCATATTTGCATTGCATCGGGTATAAGTGATGTAGAGGTTATTTAAAGTATACAGGAGGGTTTCAGGGTGTAGCTAAGTGGAGAGCTCTTGCCCAGCATGGGCGAGATCCTGGAGTCCATCCCCACTGCCACAAACCACAAACACACATGTGGCACACAGGTATGGGAGGTGTGTGGGGACCCTATATGAAACCACGTGTATTATAAAGGGAATTGAAATCTGCAAATGTTGGTATCCTCTGGGGCCCTAGAACCAGGCCTTGCTGATGCTGAAGGACAACTGTAAATGTGGAGAGATAAACAGAGCAAAGGAAGGGGCAGGCTTGGGCCCGTGAGGATGATTTGGCATAAACTGAGGAATTTTGTTGTTTTCAAAATTCATCTCTCTATTTGGAGTTTGAAAAGTAATAATAACATGGAAAGTTAATGCTTATGAGTGGGTTAGCCCCTTACAGCATGTCCATATGCTAAAGTGTTCTGAAGCCATAAAAATGGATGGAAGGAGCCTGCTGTGTGCCGAGCACATTGATAAAGATGCAGAAAATCGTGTGTAAGAGGCGTCCTCTTGAGGGAAGTTGAAAGCGCATGCATTTGCTCATGTGTTTATGAGCGAGATGTGGATTTGCGCAAGGATGGCCGAGAGCCTTGTACCTATAGCTGCTTGGGGTGGGGGGAGAGACCAGGGGGTGTCGTGGATGGCACTTCGGAGGAGCAGGCTCCCAGGGGCTGGGTTCAGAGATAACTAGACCCTGATGCGGAGCCCCCTGAGGAGCCGGAGGGCACCTCTGTCCACAAGAGATTCAGGTTTCTCACTGAGCCCCAGCCTCCATGCCACATTGGTGATAAGATCTGCATGGTTTGGATACCACCTGCCCCTACCCTCCACCCTCATTAGCGGTCACCCGGCTGTCTCCTGCCCTTGGCCATCATGAACCTTCTTCTTTCTAGCTGGTATTTTTTTTTTTTTTTGAGACAGGGTCTCGCTTTGTAGTTCAGGCTGGCCCTGAGCTCACTATGTAGCCCAGGCAAGCCTCGAACTCAGCAATCCTCCTGCCTCTGCCTTCCGAGTGCTGGGATTACAGGCGTGAGCCACCACGCCCAGCTACGACACATTATTAATCCACTCACAATGCCTAGGATGCTAGCTCCTTTTTAGAAGGGCCTGGTGTGGTGCATGTCTGAGGACTTGACAGGCTGAGGCAGGAAGACTGCAAGCTTGAGGCCAGTCTGGGCAACTTAGTGAGACCTTATTTCAAAAGAAAGTTCTAGAGGGTGCAGCTCAGTGGCAGAGACTTGCCCAGCCTGTGTGAGGCACTGGTTTGATTCCCAGCAGTGCAAAACAGAACGGGAAAGCACGAGTGCCCATTCTGCAGCCCAGCTATTATATTTACACACGCGCCCTCCTCTGTGTGTTCCCTTCTACAGCCGCGCCGAGACCCACGCTGGTGGAGGCAGCAGCTGCATCCCCTCCACAGCTGCACCGTGTCCTACTCGCACCACCGTCTAGTATCCAAACATCAGTGTGTATGGACATTTGGGTCTTTGGGGTTTTTGTTGTCTGTGCTGGTGACATCTGTCTCCCTGCACCTCCTCACATGGGCTCTTCCTACACCAGGACGTCTCAGCTCCAATGTCACCCTGCTGCTAATGGGCCCTCTGGGGTTTTTCCTGAGAGGTGCAGGTTCCCTAAACCCTGGTGAGTGAAGAGGGCACCTCCCCTCTGGGCTCCTGGGCCTGGTGCAGCTCCGGTGCAGGCTGTGTGGGCCAAGCTGCCTGGGCCTGGAGATCCAGCACCTGCAGCCTCGGAGGGGCAGAGAGGGGCCCCAGAGCCCTGGAATCCCACTGCTCTCTTGGTGACTTTTGAACCTATCATCATTCTCTGTTCCATCTCTTTCTCCTCTCAATTTATACATTTTCTACACTTGGTGCCAGGCACTGGCCCTGTCTTTCATTTACTCATCAAACCCTCGCCAGGGGCCTGTCTTCTGCTCTGGAGACAACAGTGAGCAGATTGGATGAAATTCCCAGCCCTTGGGGAGGGTGTGCTCTGACTGAGGAAAGAAATCAATCAGTTGACCAGCTAAGGTAGGGGATGTTCCCTTTGGCACCCTGACCTGAGAAGGAGAAATTGTGCTGAGATGTTGAGAGACACAGATAGGTTTGAAGGAAAGAGTCCGGGCAAAGGGACAGCAAGTGCAAAAGCCCTGGGGTGGAAACTCCATGTGGTGACAGAGGCAGGAGCTGTCACAGGGGAGGAGTCTGCGGGGAAGGAGAGGGGAAGGGAAGGAAGCAGAGGGGCAGAGCCTGGAGGGCCAGAAGGAAAGGTTGGCATTCATTCCGCCATCTCTCCCATGGCCCTTACTCATAGGGGCTTGGGGAACAGAGTGGTACAACCAGACTTATGTTTTCTTTAGTGCTGGGGACTGAGCCCAGGCCTCATGCACGTGAGGCAGGTCTTCACTTGAGTGTTTGGGCCGAGCCAAAGGGAGGAAGCAGAGCTGGACGGCCAGTGTGGAGGGGGGCTGGGACGGGGTGGATCTGAGCAGCTGTGACAGCCTCGGGAGTGTCCAGATGGCAGAGAGGGTGACATGTGCACTGGGGACACACGTGAGTGCCAGCAGGTTACTAAAACCTGGAGACTGCAAGGGGGCATCTGGACAGAGGAGATGACTATGCCAGCATTTTCTACGAGGGCACAGCCCAGCTGCATCGATGTCTAATGAGATTCACTAAGTGCCACTTACACTGTTTAAATCATAGTTTATTTAAGCTTCACAATGGGCTCAAGTTGATACTAACACTATGGTGAGCATTAGGAAACTGAGGCACAGAGAGGTTAAGCTACTCCATATGGTTGCACAACTGGTAAGAAGTGGATCCAGGCTGGGTGAGGTCATGCATGTCCAAATCTCAGCACTCTGGGAGGCTGAGACAGGAGGACTGAAAGTTCCAGCCTCGCTTGGAAAACTTAGTGATACAGTAAAACCCTATTTAGAAATTTAAAAATCCCACAAATAAAAAGCTGGCAATATAAATCAGCAAAAGGCCCTAAGTTCAAAATCCAGAGTCTCCCTAACATGAACAAACAAACAGGAGTAGACCCAGGCTTGGAATCCACAGTTAATCCCAGAATCCTTGTGCTTCACCAGCACCACTTGCTGCTACCGCCGTCCCGTCTGCCACCAGCTGGTGCCTGTGGCGGGGAGGGGCAAGCAGTGGGGATGGAAGGGGGACAGACAATGGCATGAATGTGTGGTGATGTGGGAAATGGGGTTAACTCAACCTTACATCCAGTACAAAGGAGGAGAGGCTGAGAAGAGGGGAAGAGGAAGAGAAGGGGTAAAGACAGGAAAGGGAAAAAGAAAGGGGGGGAGGAACCCTGGGCAGCATTGCAACAAGGGTCCTTCCCAGTGGGTTTGCCTGGCTCCCGCCTCATTTCCTGCCCCTGCTGAATGCTCCTCCATCACCCCAGACAATATCTCATCCCACAAACCCACTTCTTCCTACTTCTGAGCCTTTGCTTGTGCTGTTTGCTATCAAAAGTGCCCGTCTGCAGGCCATGGTGGCTCACGCCTGCAATCCCAACACTCTGGAGGCAGAGGCATGAGGATTGCTGAGTTCAAGGCTTGCCTGGGCTGCATAGTGAGTTCAGGGCCAGGCTGAACTACAGAGCGAGACCCTGTCTCAAAAGTGCCCTGTCCACCTCCTGCCCCCCTCAGAACTCCTACACATTCATCCTAACTCAGCCTGAACAATCTTTCTCCACTGAAACCTCTTCTGCTTTCCACTCTCTTGGGCTCCCACAACCCTCTGCACTTCTCTTTTCTGATATCACTGGGCCCCTGATGCCTAGTGAGCATCTGAGGGAAGGGGCTGGGTCTGGCTCAGCTCCTTAGTCTTCAGGTTGCATGCAGAGCTGGTGCATGGTGGGTGCTCACAGGGCAGACCCCCACCCGTTCCACTCACTGTTACAGCGCCAGGGTCTGGCTGACCTCGGGAACTGGATACTGTGAGTAGATAGAAGGGTTGATGGATGGATGGATAGATGGCCAATGAAAAGGCGATGGGTGCCAGCAAGGCTACTTTTCTAAAAGTAACACAATCCTAATGTTGAGAAAAACGCTTCACACCATATCACAAAATCACACTACAGAGCTGGGTGTGGTGGCTCATGTCTGTCACCCCAGCACTTGGGAGGCAGAGGCAGGAGGATTGCTGAGTTTGAGGCTTGCCAGGGCTACATAGTGAGCTCAGGGACAGCCTGAACTACAAAGCAAGACCCTGTCACACACACACACACACACACACACACACACACAAAATAAAAATAAAAACAAATAAATCACATGACAGAAACTGATCCCTTCTTATAGCCACAGACTGTCACAGAAGAGAGGTTCTCTTCCAGCTGTGTGACCTCAGGCAAGTTACCTACCCACTCTGGGCCTCAGAGTTGTCCATCATGTGTGACTGTAGAGAGAAAATCTGACCCTGGGTGCCAAGTACCTGGACATCATATGGGCTTCTCTGTGTCAGCTGTGCTGATGACTTTTCTGTAATTTATATTTTGCAATAATTTCCAACATGTGAAAGGGCTCTAAACCCAGTATAAACAGTTCCTGCAGCTTCTTCACTGGGATTCCCTGAATGCCAACATTTCACTATTCTTGCCTCAGCCTCCTCTCTTTGCACATATTTTTGAATGGTTGTGAGGTAAAGAACTGGTGCCTCTTTATGTCTAAATTAATCCATGTGTGTTTTCTAAAAACAAGTTCAGAGCCAGGTGTGGTGGTGCACACCTGCAGTCCTGGCACTCAAGAGGCTGAGAAGGAAGATCAATATGATTTGAGGTCAGTCTGGGCTACATAGGGAGATCCTATCTCTAAAAACAAAACAAACAAACAAATAAATAAATCTAAAAAGCTAAGTATATTCTCTAACAAACTATAGTGCAGGTGTCAAAGTCAGGGCATTAATGTTGGTACAATATTCCTGTATTATTGTAGGTCTGTCCAATAGACCTGCTGATTTTGTTTTTGTTTCTGTGTTTTATGTTTTTGACATAGCATCTGGTTACATAGTTGAGGCTCAACTTGAACTCACCATATAGCCTAAACTGGCATCAAACTTGCAGTGATTCTCCTGCCTTGGCCTCCTAAGAGCAGGATCATGGGCATGTGCCACCCGTTTAGACCTGCTGACGTTCTGCTACTTGTGCCACTGATGTCCTTTATAGCAAACAAATGAAAAAAGTTGATCTGATCTGGGATGTGGGCTACAGTTAGGTTTTTGTTTTTGTTTTTTTTGGGGACAGGGTCTCGCTTTGTAGTTCAGGCAGGCCCTGAGCTCACTATGTAGCCCAGGCAAGCCTCAAACTCAGTAATCTTTCTGCCTCTGCCTCTTGAGTGCTGGGATTACAGGCTTGAGCCACCAAGCCCAGCATTTGTGGTACGTGGTACTGATTGCTGGTGGGTGTGAATCACCACACCCGGTATTGTTGTATTTGGTTACTTGCGCCTGCTAGGCAGGCGCTGGAACCACTGAGCTAAATCTCCGGCCCTACAGTTAGTTTTTAATGTCTCTTCTATCGCTTTTTCCTATGATATAGTAGCTCCTTAGTTTTTCTTAGAGTTTTAGGACCTTGATATTTTTTGAGGAATACAGAGCAGTTGTTTTGTGACTGTTTCTTGGTTTGGATTTTGCTGTCGTTTCCTTATGATTTGATTCAGAGCACGACTTTGGGTGAGGACACCACAGGAGTACTGCTGTCCCTACCCAGTGCCTCCGAGCGAAGGTCACTTCATCCTGATGCTGCTGCATTTACCTTGATTACACAGTAAAGGTGGTACCCTCCCAGGTTCTCTCCTGTGAGCTATTTGCTTCTTGCCGCTGATAATTATCTTGTGAGAGACGCGTTGAAACTAGATGAGGCACCATCAAAAGTACATGGAGCCGGGTGTGGTGGCTCATGCCTATAATCCCTGCACTCGGGAGGCAGAGGCAGGAGGATTGCTGAGTTCCAGGCTTGCCTGGGCTACATAGTGAGCTCAGGGCCAGCCTGAACTACAAAGCGAGACCCTGTGTCACAAAAAAAAAAAAAAAAGGTATGGTGGATGCTGCTACCAAGTGCTGCACAACAGAAAGCAAGGATCCTCGGTATGAAACGTGGCATGTTGCATGTAACAGTCTGTGACCGGTTTCAACTTGTTTGGTGCAATTTATCGTTTGTGAGAAAGTGTTTTCAAAGTGTGGCATAAATTATGGGTCACAAACATGCACGAATGTGAAATTCTGTCAATTTCATTGGTGTTGTACATACAATTGTACAGTATTTTGTTTTCTATCTAGATGTCCCTCCAAAGCCTCTTGCCTCATAACAATTTTATTATATGTGGTGCTGAAGTGAGCATGGGTTGTAACAATTTAAAAAATTTAAGCATTCACTATATTTTTAAATCTAGTCTTTATACTTCCAGCCCACATATTTGCTAGCAGGATGAAACAGTTTTATCTGAACAAGGAAAACAAGGCTGGGGAGCAAGAGTCCTTTAGGGGAGCAGAGGGTCGGGCGAGTCTTGCGCCCACCCAGACTTCTCCTAGCCCTTCCGCGGACTCACTTCCTTGAGTCGTCCCAGAAGCGGTCCATGTGTAGACTGCTGAAACACACACATCCTCTTGTGGAATCATCAGGCAGCTAAATACATTCACCCTATTCTGCATCACACTTTATGTTGCTCAACATTTGAAGGCTATTTCCCATCTTTACTACAAGAAATCTTGTGGTGATTTTCAAGAATTCAGGTCTACCTGAGAAGCAAGCCCAGGAGAGTGGATTCTCTTCAGAGTCAAAATCAAGGAAACCGAGGTCCAGCACGGGAACAGGACAGGTGACCAAGGTCATGGGCAAAGCAGACCTGGAAAGCAGCCTGGCAACCTGCACAGGGAGCGGACAGGTCTGCCTGCTAGGGGACCAGGCTGGCAGGACATGACACCGGGGTCTCATCTTCATGGCCAGGCCTGGCTCTTGCCTCTGTCCTCAATACAATGCCAGGCGGAGGCTCTTGCCTCTGTCCTCAGTCCAGCTGCTGGCTGTGGCCCCTCCCCCACCGGGGTCCCTTCTTTGCTGTGGTTAGGGACTCCCCTCCAGCTCCCCGCTGGGCAGGGCCTTGGGAGCCCCACGGATCCTCTGACAGCCCAAGACAGATCGGCGAGAGTGTGTATTCAGGTGCGGGGTGAGCACATGGAGGCCAGATGAGGGTGGGGTGGGGGGTCAGGGGCCCGCTGGGGCGGGGTCGTGGACCGAGGCAGAGAGGACAGAACATCCCACAGACACCTGCCTCCGCTCTCGCCCCCACTGAGTGCAGCCTCCTCGGGCTTCTGTCCTCCCCCTCGTTTCACAGGCATGGGCAGTGCAGAAGGACTGGAGTCTGGCTCCCTGGGTCATCCTCTGTCTCATGGCCTGGGAGCCCTGGGGATGCGGCAGGGAGAGGTCAGGGTGTAGGGGAGCCTGGTCAGAACCTCTGGTCAGACTCAGGATGGTGTCAGCTCTCCTTGAGCCTCGCTTCCCGGCTCCCCCAGCAGACGATGCGGTGCGGCCAGCAGACCTCTGTAGGTCCCTCCACTGGCCTCCTGCAGCCCCTCTGTGTTTCCTGTCTGGTAATGGAAGCCCCCCTGGCCGCTGGCCCTCGGCCCTCGCCCTGCATGTCGGAAGTGCTCCTCCTCCTTCCCCTCCTTCTTCGGTGCAGACATTGGCCCCGTGAGGTTTCCCCAGGGCAGTGTAGAGCCCACAATGCAGGGGCTCCCATCAATGCCCCATGAGCTCCAGAAGTCCTTTGAAGGCCTGTGCCCCTCAAGTGGGCACCGAGCACTGTCCATTCGGGGTGGGGGGGGCAGGGCAGAGGCCTCTCCAGCCCAGAGGAAGGAGACACGGGAGGGAGGGGCTCGAAGAAGTGCTGTGACCCAGACCAGGACTTGTGCTGGGGTGCAGAGGAGGCTGGGGGATGGAGAGAGGGTAGGGCTCTGTCTGGGAAGGGACTGCGGGCTCAGAGAAGGGGATGGACGGAGTCTCAGAGGAAAAAGACTTCGGGGAGGGAGGCACACAGGCCCTCCGCTCCAGGAGGAGGAAGGTGTGGGCGGAGGCAGGGACCAGGGGCTGCTGGTGCTGGAACAAAGCCCCTGGGAGCAGCCGGGTCACCCTTTCCCAGATGACGGACCTGGCTAATCACCACTACGGAGCATCTGGCCCTCCTCCTGGCATCTGCATCAGCGGCAATCAGCCCGCTGTAGATGGCAGCCGTGCCACCCCTCCAGGAGCAGCTGTGAGCGAGCAGAGGGACATTGCTTCCTCCATGAGTTCTGGCTTCCCTGCAGATCCAGAAGGGGTCTGGGGCCATCCTGATGACATCAGGGCATGACATCCTGTTCTGTGCTGGCCGTGGCTGGGTGAGGACCCTGGGGAGGGCGCAGGAGTGTGTTCTCATGGACCACACTGGAGGTCCTGAGGTGTGTGGCACACTGCCCACTGTGGAGACGAGGGGGTGGGGAGTATGCTGTGCTGGCCTTGTGTCTAGAGGGCTTCACTGAGTTCACCAACCCCATGTGATGGCCTCCGGTATTAATTCCATTTGACAGATGGGGAAACCGAGTCACAGGGTGGCACAACAGGGCTGGCTAAACTGGGATGTGAACTTTCAGACCTGGCTGTGCCTGGCCATGGGGGTTGACAATCTCTCTAGCCCCTCTCTGCAGGGGTGCTGGTATGTTTGGTGTCCCCGGCAGGGTTGGGAGGTGAGACTTAAGTATAAATAAATAAACAGGGAGCAGATGGTGGTGGGGGAGGGGCAGGGCCAGGGCCTCGCACTTCTCCCTGGGAAAAACCTAGCCGGGCTGGAGCAAATGGATTCCAGACCCAGGGCTGGGAGCCCCTCGGCCAGGCTGCTCTTGCCTGCAGTTGGGGACCCTACCCAGCCCGTGGAGCCATGTTGGGTGCTGGGTTTCACCCATCTGTCATTTCTTCTTGTCTCTTTCTTTGTCCGTGTGGCCTTGAACAAGTCATGTTACCTCTCAGCACCTCCATTGCCCAGATTGTCAAGTGAATGGGAGGAAGGTGACTCTGTCGGGTGTCTGTCCCAGGTGCCCCCTCAGGGAAGCCCTCCACACTTGCTCCAGGCAGCTTTGGATGAGGACACAGTTTAGTGCCTCAAGAAGGGCGCTTGTGTCTTTCATCACAGCGTCTATACAACAGACTATGCGCGGTGCCACTCTCAGGCTGATGGCTTTTCTCTGTAGCTCAGGCACCTGCTGAGGGGCATTGTGGAAATAAGTGCACGGGTGGATAAAGGGCTGGAACTTTCTAACTGTGGAAACTAGGGTCGGGCTGTGGAGTGGGTAAAAGATGGCCCTGGTGGACAGCAGCGAATTATTAAATTCCAACAAATCCACAAGGAGACAGGCATTCCTTTCTCAGTCTCCCCCAGTTCTCAGTGCCAAATCCACTAATGCCAGCCAGGAACCAGTAGCCCCCCCGCCCCCCCGGGTTGATTTTGAACTTGGAACTGCTGCAGAGAACACTACCAGTTAAATTTGATTCAGGTTTGTATTGTTTTGTTTCCCTTTTATTTTATTTGCTTTGTTTGGTTAACTTGTAATTGTGACAAGAGTTTAGGATTTGATGCTTAGGTTTGGACATTGGTGGCGGAGTTTGAAGCAGTCCCAGCACTCTGAAGAAACCTCGGGTACTTCAAACTCTGCCACCCACCAGTTACTCGGTCACCCTGATCAAGGCTCACTGATCAGGGTGACCAAATAACTGGTGGGTGATGGAAATGTTCTGTATTTTAACTGTGGCATAGCTGTGTATATCTGTCACAATACATTGCAAGGTAACACTTATAGTTGGGTGCATGTTGTTGAATGTAAATTGTATCTTAAAGTTGATTTTAAAAAGTACGTATTTACCTTGAAGAAGTCAGGCTCTGGTTGAAGATACTAAGTAAAGGTACAGATGCTGAGCGGATGTGGCCAGAGCCCTCAAGCTGACCACCACATGGTTAAGGTTAGAGACAGGAGACAGAACGAACGAATGAGTGACAGAGTGAATGTCTATCTCACCTGTGGCATGAATCCTTGCTGCACAGCTGAGCACTTTGGGAGGTGCTGATCAGGGTTGTTCTATCTCACTGTCCCTGCTCCTAGGACGGGCACTTCCCCCTGGGTGATTAGCTGTCCTGCCCACCAGATCCAGCTTGCACGGAGTACAAACTCAGACAAACAAAATGATCACATCCCAAGTCAAAGGGTGAAAAAAGAGGGTAAGATGGTTGGGGAGGCTGCTGGAGGGCTGGAAAGGCAAGGCAGAGCCTCTCACGGGAAGGGACAGAGACTGGAAGGACATAAAGGAGCCAGAAGAACCAGAGGAGGCGCTGAGATCAGAGGAAGGGCAAGTACAGAGGCCCTGAGGTCAGAAAGCAGCCAGGCTGGGAGGGGGGGTGGTGAGCTGGGGCAGGGCAGTCATTCAGGGTGTCCATGGTGAGGAGTCTGGAATTGTCCTCTAAATTTGATTCTAAACACTTTCAAGCAGGAGGTGATAGGATCTGATGTAAATTTTAGTCCATCTTTGATACATATTTACTGCATTAAAACAGAAGGCCCTTCTAGCTCAAATAGTTTGAGGCTTCTCACAATGCTGCTGATATACTTTCGGAAGACCAAACCGAGGGCAGACACCAGGGCGGCATGGGCCAACTCCTGCTCTGCCTGTGATGTGGGTGAGAGACTCCACTCCTTTGGCCTCCCCTGCAAGGCGGAGGTAGTAACTACACTCAGCTCTGCTCTGTGGCCTCAGCGGGGTCTCTGGACATGGTTTTTCTCTCTCCCTACCTAGTGTCCCAGCCCTGGGGGGGGGGGCAGGGGGAAGGGTATGGAAAGCCCCTCCCTCCCTCCCCATCCCCTGCCTGGGGGCCCTTAAAGACAGCTGGGAGGAGAAAGGTCCATGCCAGCCAGGGACTTACTCTTGGCCCCAGTGTCATCTGGGAAGAGGTAAGGCAGCCTGTGGGACTTCTGTGCATGTTTTTACTTTACAGACAGAGAAACTGAGGCTGAGAGGTGGTGAATTTGCCCCAGGACAGCTAGAGCCTTGGTTCCCTCCTCCCTTCTGTGTTTTTGAGAGTGAAATGAACCATTAAACCCAAGCAATCCCCCCGCACGTCAAAGATGCTCATTAAATGTGAGCCATGAATTTACTTACCAAGGTCTTACCAAGGTGCTAAGAGGCACAAATTTAAAGCCAGTACTGTCCATCTAGAGCAACAGTCCCACAGCGTCAGCGGAACCTTTTGCGTGGTCATGCAGCAGCGCGCCACCCACCAGGGCTTCCCTGCGCGGGGCGGGACGAGATGACTCAGCCGCTGGCAGGCTCGCTGGCCTGACTGTGGGACAGGTAGGCCGGCCAGGGCCCGGCGGCCTGGAAGACATTACACGGCTGTCGGCTGGGCGTCGCGGCAGGTTCCGGAGGGGGTCCCGGCGGCGGGTGCCCAGAGGGGACGGCCCGCCACAAAGCGCGCTTTGTTCTGCGCGCCCCGGAGCTGGAACCAATGGATTGGCGGCAGCCAGGGTCATCTGTCAGGCAGCGCAGGGGTCAGGCCGGGAAAGGGCCTTGGGCGGGAGCCGCGGAGGGCGCCGCGGTGGGTGTGTGTGTGTGGGGGGGGCGTGGAGCAGCTTCCGTCCTCAGTTTACCTGGGTGCCCAAAGGGGAAGATAGTGTCCGTTCTGTCCACCTGTCTTGGGGCTACTGTGAGACTTCAACACGAAAATTACACGGCCAACGACACTGGGGCCGCGATGAAAACAGCCTCCCTAAGAGCAGTTCTGACAAGGCCAGGGCCCCCTGAGTGGAACTGGAAGCCACTGCGCCTGCCTCACAGTGTGGTGTCTGGGAGCTAGGGAGGGTCTTGCAGCACCCGCGCAGGCCTGTGTCACAACCCCCACCAACGTTCTTGCCGTGACCTGCATGCTGGCTGTGGCCCCCCCTTCTGGCACTGGCAGGTGGAGTTGGCCAAGCCAAGTAGAGGTTCCCTTTGTACCCTCTGGACCCCAGCAGGCAGGGCTGGGCCTCCCAGAGTTGTTTTTTCTTTTTTCTTTTTTTTTTGAGGCAGGGTCTTGCTTTGTAGTTCAGGCTGGCCCTGAGCTTACTATGTAGCCCAGGCAAGCCTCGAACTCAGCAATCCTCCTGCCTCTGCCTCCCGAGTGCCGGGATTACAGGTGTGAGCCACCACGCCCGGCACTGTGGTATGTGGTATTGATGGCTGGTGGGCATGAGTCACCACGCCCAGTGTTGTATGTGGTTACTGGGGATCGAATTTAGGACCCTGCGCTTGCGAGGCAGGCGCCAGAACCACTGAGCTAAATCTCCGGCCCACCCCAGAGTTGTTTTTTTTTTTTTGAGACAGGGTCTCGCTTTGTAGTTCAGGCTGGCCCTGAGCTCACTATGTATGTCCAGGCAAGCCTCGAACTCAGCAATCCTCCTGTCTCTGCCTCCCGAGTGCTGGGATTACAGGCATGAGCCACCACGCCCGGCCCAGAGTTGTTTTAATGACTGGAGGCCGGTCTGAACTGTACTCCCTACAAATCCAGAGGCCATTCATTCAAGAGGGTCACCTCCCTGCACCTAACACCTCCCTGACAGGGCCCCTGGAGGATGGTGTTAGGTGCAGGGAGCCCCAGAAATTGCCTAAAATATGTCTTTCTGTGGGAAAGGTTCACCGCTTTCTTTGGTTCTGAACACCTTGATGACCCATGAAAGGTTAAGTACTGCTGAATGTAAGCATAGAAGGGGCCCCCCATTCTGCTGTGGGGCAATCCCTGGAGAGCAACACGGCAGTTCCAGGAAGTGAGGTGGCCATCCACCCTGCATGCAGGTGGGAGAGCAGAGCTGTGGCCAGTGCAAACCGTCAGAGCCACTGACAGGAGCTGGCTAGGAAATGGCAGGGTGGGTGGTGGATGGGGGAGGTGGGTGTGTGTCAGACACAATACAGCAAGGAAGAAGGAGGCTTGGTAATGGTATCTATGCAATTGTTACTATGTACATTACTATGCATCAGGCACAGTGCTTGGCCCAGGAGCAGTGACAGGGAAATAGGCCTCATGCTCTCATGATACATTTTTTTTTTTTTTTGGAGCCAGGGTCTCACTCTGTAGTTCAGGTTGGCCCTGAGCTCACTATGTAGTCCAGGCAAGCCTTGAACTCAGGAATCCTCCTGCCTCTGCCTCCCGAGTGCTGGGATTACAGGTGTGAGCCACCACGCCCGGCACTGTGGTATATGGTTACCCGGGATCGAACTCAGGACCTTGCACTTGTCATACAGGTATGGGAACCAGTGAGCTAAATCTCTGGCATGATACACATTCTAGTAGGCAAGGCATATGCAGATACAATAATTTCAGACTATGGAAAATACCTAAAAAAAGAAAAGAAAAAGAAAACCAGAGAAGAGACTAACAGTGAAGGAAAAGCCCTCTGAAGAAGTCCCTCTGACCAGAGACAGAGTTCAGGGGCTTGGGCGGAGCACTGTGCCAACAGAGCAGAAGAGCAATCTTCAAAGTAACATAAAGAGAATGGCTTTTTCCTGGCACAGGGGGTACACACCTGCAATTCTAGCACCTTGGGAGTCTGAGGGGATTGCGAGTTTGTGCACAGCCTGGACAACTTGGTGACTTAGTGAGACCCTAAGTTAAAAAAAAAAAAAAAAAAAAAAGGCCGGACATGCAGCCCAGTGTGTGGGCCCTGGGTTCATCCCTCAGTCAAACAAACAAAACAAAACAAAACAAAAAGTGTGTTATTCACACACATACTACCACACAGTCAGGTTGATGGCTGATGTCAGGAAGGGCATATGCCAGATTCCTGAAGGTAATCGTACCGAAGGAGCAAAGGGACAACCAGGGATGGGGCCCAAAGTGGCCTCAGATTGCCTTTAGTATTTTTATTTTTAAATATCTGCTTAACATTTTAATATTTTAATACTTATTCTTTTTTTTTTTTTTTAGACAGGGTCTCGCTTTGTAGTTCAGGCTGGCCCTGAGCTCAATATGTAGCCCAGGCAAGCCGCCGTGAACTCAGCAATCCTCCTGCCTCTGCCTCCTGAGTGCTGGGATTATAGGCATAAGCCACCATGCCCGGCTTAATACTTATTCTTTTTTTTTTGGAGACAGGGTCTCACTTTGTAGTTCAGGCTGGCCCTGAGCTCACTATGTAGCCCAGGCAAACCTCGAACTCAGCAATCCTCCTGTCTCTGCCTCCCGAGTGCTGGGATTACAGGTGTGAGCCACAATGCCCAGCACTGTGGTATGTGGTATTGATTGCTGGTGGGCATGAGTCACCACGCCCAGCACTGTATGTGGTTACCGGGATCGAACTCAGGACCTTGCGCTTGCGAGGCAGGTGCTGGAATCACTGAGCTAAATCTCTGGCCCTTAATACTTATTCTTAATGTGGCTAAATATACTCATGTATAAGATTAAAAGCATGTAAATGTACCATGACAAAGGGGGTTAGTTCAGGGTAGCAAGGGGCTCAGGGTTCCCCACACACCACCATTCCTTGGACCCATGTTCTGGGGACAGGGGTCTGTTTGGAGAGGGGACATATGGGATCATGGGACACACACAGGGCACATGGTCCAGGCTGGAGGTGCTTAGGTGCTTTCTGGAGTTGGTGCCTTTTCTATAGAAGGGCCCTCCCCCTACTCAGACAGGGAAATGGGTCTGGAGAGGCCACGGTGTGTGCAAGTCCACAGAACAAGAGGAGATGGGATGAAGGGAAGCTGGCATTCCAGACTGCCAGCCAGGACTCCTTCTCAGGTCTCGACCACAGCTTCTTTGGGCAAGGGTTGGTCCTCACTCCTCCAGCCAGGCCTTTCTACTCCGCCCTTTCCCGTAGCAGTGTATAGACTTGGTGGCTCAGCCCTGCTCTCGGGGCAGGAAAGCAGCGCCACCTGCTGATGAAAACGGACTCCCTAACAGTCCTTGCAAAAACCAGCTCCTCTCCCTTTGTGGCCTCTCCCTCCACTGTGTCTCTTGGACCCTTCCCTCCGAGTGCCTGCTTTTTGGGTCTGGTCTGCAAGGAGGAAAAGCTCTATCATCCAGGCCAAGCAACTTCACTTATTTCAGGCTGGTAGGCACAGGTGTGTGAGAGCTCAGGTGACAGAAGCACCTTATGTTAGCAGTTTACAAAACATGTCCTCTTCTTTCTTCCCTGACCCTCGCTACAAACCCAGATACACATCCAACTGACAAACTGGACAAGTCTAGGGAAGGGAAAGCCTCGCTCGTGTCATCAAAAAGTGGACACGCAGGCCTGTCCTAAATACTGATCTCCTGTACTGGCCCTGAGGGTAGGGGTATGGGGTGGGGAGGCATCATATTTGAAAATATCTGCTGCAGAAAAATAAGCAGTTCTGGGTTGTGATCCCTGAACAGCCCCATCAGCAGCCCTGCCCAGCCCTGCTGAGTTGGAGTGCAAGGGTGGAACCTACAAAGCAGGTGCAGAACCTCAATCTCTGGTGTAAAGCAGTTGCACCCGCCTTTTTTTGTAGTTAAATAAGCTTTTATTTTGGAATGACTTTAGACTCCAAGAAAATTAGCACAGACAGTACAAAGAGTTCCAATCTCCTCCCTGCCACAGCTTATAAATCATCTTCTTCCATCATTGTGATACACTGATCAAAAACAACAGACCAACACTGGTATATGATTATTAACTAAAATCCAGACCATGTCTATTTTCCATTGTCCCACTAATACGTTTTTTGTTCCCCTGAGATCCAATGCAAGATACCACTTTGCAATTAAGACACTGTGCTACATCCCTTTTCAATCCTATTCCTAGTGGGTGGAAAAGCTGTTGTCCTTGCTCTTAAGCTGGGAAGACTGAGGCTGGAAAATGCCGAGTGACAGAGCTCCCAGGGGCAGTGACACCGAGGCCTACCTCACTCTGCAGCCTTCCTCAGGACTCTTGGTTTTCTCGGCCCCCGTAGAACCAATGCAGACAGTAAGACCCCTACTGGATCCAGCCCCAGCCATCTCTTCGCCTGGATCCCAGGGTGTCTCAGTGACTTGGACTGGGTAGGGCCAGGCGGAGTGTGTGTGTGTGTAAATCTATGATTTGCCATCTAGACTGATTCATGAAGGATGATCAGTAAGTCCAAGAGCCAAGGGGGGCTCCAGGTTTTCTGCAGTTTCTCCAGCCTACGGCTGCAATCTGCTTTTCATCCCTTGAGTATGGGCAGTTTTACAATTTCCCTGAGATTGTCTGGCCCTTAGACTGGAGTTCTTATCACTTCTGCTCCCAGGGAACCCCAAGGCTACCGTGTAAGCAAACCTGAAATTAGTAGAGGTGCCACGCAGAAGAGAACCTCACCACCTAGGGAACAGCCTCAGAAAAGCACACGCAGCTACCCCAACCCAGTCAGGTAAGGCTGGCAGGGCTGCCAGATGAGCCCTGGCCAAACTGCCAACCTAGATTATTAACTTCCAGCTGCTTAGTTTGGGAGTAGTTTGTGTCCAACAAAGCCGATACACAGTTCCTCTTCTTCCCTGGTAAGAGAAGTTTAATTCAAGAGGCAGAGGGCCAGTCCTGGAGATGGAGCATGACTGGTGGGCTCAATCATCACAGCTCTGTTCCTTGCTTTCTTCAAAGATAGGGCATGGTAGCTGGCTCATGCCAAGGAGACTTAAGTAAATATTCAGGGGACAGAGTAGGAAAGATTGCACTTTCTGATGGAAGTTGACTGGTCCAGGGGCCTTGGCTTTTTCTCTTCTCCCACTCCCTTCTTCCTTGAATATAGACGTGATTCCTGGAGATAACCATAGCCATACTGTGACCACGAAGTAAACAAACATGGGCAAAAAAGATCTCAGAGATTACCCCCATCTTTGCTGAGTTATTGAAGCAATATCATTTTGGCTATTTGCCTCCAGAATTCAGCCTTTATTTGTTGAAGCCCCCGTCACCCAGGCCTGTCTTTACTTGAAGCTGAATAGTCCACTTAATAGGAACCGCAAAGACAATGCAGATGGGTCTTGTCCTCAGGGATCTACAGATCCATCTTCTTGCTCGGGGATGAGGCCCTTCCCATTCTCACAGATGTGGAATAGGGGCTCCCACACCACAGAGCATGAGTCCCAGGCCTGGCAGCTAGTAAAGGGGGTGCCAAGAGTCAAGCCCCCACCCCATGTGCAAAGTGGGAGCCCCTACTGGCCTGCCCACGGGGGACATGCATCTTCCTGGAGGTGGCAGAGGCAGGTGCCAAGGAAGTTGCTACTGCAAATCCGGCGTGGACGCGCCTAGATACACACGAAGGTCTGAGAGGGTGGACTGCACAAGCTTGGCAGGAATGGTCTCTCGCTGCAGCTGCTGGTAGGCCGCATAGCGGTGGCAGCCCCCGAAGGAGTAGTAATAGTCGCCACCCTGGGCTCCTTTGATCCAGAGGACGTCAATGGGTGGCACGCTGTCTGGGTTGTCCTGGAGAAGGAAGGGGGATACTGGGTGAGTGAGCACAGTCCTACCCGAGTCTGCAGCGGGCTTTGACCCCGCAAGGGGCATGAACCAGCATGAGTGAGGCACTGTTAAACGTCTAGGAATCCTGTGGGCTGGCTGAAGCCACTTTGGCTGCCTGAATCTCAGGATGAGAAGTTCATACCAGGGCAAGGCGTAGATGCCACAAACAAGCATCTTCTCTCTCCAGAGACAGCCTGTGAAACACACATGTCTATCCACCATGTGCCCTGTCCTTCATGGGCCGTGTCCAACAGGGTGGATGGGATGAGGAGTGATTAGTGCATTGACCCAGGTGATGTGGGTGGGGTCCAACAGCTTCTCTGAAATGACAAGGAAGCAGGGATCCACCTGGGAACTAGAGATGTGGTATAGATTTAGAGCCTGGCTGCCTGGGTTCAAATATCACTCTATATTCAGCAGCTATATAACCTTATGCGGTTAACCTCTGTGCCTCAGTCACCCCATCCTCCAAATAGGGATGAAGACAGCAGACCCATGTCATAGAGTGCTGGGATAAGTGAGTTAACATGCACAATATACTTCTAGCAATGCTTGGTGCAGGAAATTCATTAATATCTGCCTGTATTACCAAGGGGAGAGGATTCCAGGAAGAGAGGGAACAGCTGATGCAAAAGCCCTGAGATGTGCACAGTCCACTGTGCTAGAGGGATAGGCAGAAAGCCACTGAGACAAACAGGCTTTGTGTGTGTGTGTGTGTGTGTGTGTGTGTGTGTGTGTGTGTACGAATAGAAGACATCAGAAAGGTTGGCATGACCTGTTTCTTGGAGCAGGGGTCTGCCCTGGAGCATTCAGAGATTGGCATGGCTCAGTGGCATTCTAGAAATGAGCACAGGAGAGCAGCTTGTGGGCTGGGTAAGGGCATGACCCTGGCCTCTGTATGTCTTCAGTAGAAGACACAGGCCCACGTGCTGGTGTGGCTGGGATAGGGAGAGGCACACAAGTTTGACACATGTTTAGAAGTAGATCAGAGAGGGCTCTTGTAGAAAGGAGAGAATGAGGCCATGAGAAAGAGGAGAATCTTAGGTGATTTCCTGGTAGGGCCCAAACAGTCAAGAGGATGAGGGCTGTCCTCTAAGTAGGGAAAGGCTGGGCACACTGGGGAGACCCTAATAAGCATGACATACCTAAAAAGCCTCTTGCTATTGGTCCAGGTTCTCAGGAGAAGCTGCTCTGATAGGTTCACTAATCCAGATGTTGCACAGCTGCTCATTCAGCAGTAAGGCCCAGCAGTCACCAGGCAGGACTCTGGAACCTAGCAAACCAGAGGAGGGCGCACTGTGCAGCCAGCTCTGACTCTCCAACCGCTAGTGTTCATCTACCAAATGGGAATGAGACCTTCCACGGGACAGCGGAAAGCAAGTAAGTGAGCTGGAAGGCCTTGTGCAGGCCCAGGGTGTGGGGCCAGGAATGGTCCCCAAAGACATCTGTACCTTAATCTTGGAGGCCATGAATATGTCACCTTATACAGAAGGGGTTTGGCAGATGGATCTTGAGGAAAGGAGAAAGGCTGAATATTATCACCAGGCCCTTAAAAGCAGAAAAGGGATGTGGAAGATGTCAGAGTGACACAAGCTGAGGGGGTCTGAAGGTGAGGAAGAGGCCATGAGCTGGGGGGGTGGGGTAGGGGTTTCTGGATGCTGGGAAAGGCTGGGACATTGTCCCTTTGGACCTCTAGAAACAATGCAGCCCTGCTGACCTCCCTTTTAGCTCGGGAAGACCCACTTTGGATTTGTGTTCCCCAGGCTATAAATTAATACATTGGTGTTGCCTGAAGCCATAAAGTTTATTTATTTATTTTTTTCTTTTGAGACACGGTCTTGCTTTGTAGTTCAGGCTGGCTCTGAGCTCACTATGTAGCCCAGGCAAACCTGGAACTCAGCAATCCTCCTGTCTCTGCCTCCCAAGTGCTGGGATTACAGGCGTGAGCCACCATACCTGGTACTGTGGTATGTGGTATTGATTGCTGGTGGGCGTGAGTCTCCACGCCCAGCATTGTATGTGGTTACTGGGGATCGAACTCAGGACCTTGCACTTACAAGGCAGGCGCTGGAACCACTGAGCTAACCCTCTGGCCCTGAAGTTTATTTTTTTGATTTTTTTTGAGAGAGGTCTCATTATGTAGCCCAGGTTGAAATTACTATGTAGCTGAGATTGGCCTTGAACTCACAGTGATCCTCCTGCCTCAGCCTCTAGAGTACTGGGATTATAGGTATGTGCCACCATGGCCAGCTTGAAGCCATGAAGTTTATGGCTGTAGAAATGACTTCAGATGGGATAAATTAGCAAAGACAGATCTGATCCTTGCCTCATAGACCCTATGGTTCCAGTGTGGGAGAAAGGTGCCTATAAGGGCCATTAGAAGCCAGTGGGGTGACAGTTATGCTGCTGGGTACACAGGTAGCTTGGAGAACAGTGGAGGCCCCTTACCTGCTAAGTGGGTAGGGAAGAGGCTGACACTGAGGAGGGAAGACAAAGGGGGAATTAGACAACAGAGCGACAGAACAGTCTCCTGACGGGGTGGAGGGTGTGTGTAAAGGCCCAGTGGTGAAGAAGCACTCAGGGCCAGATGCCCTTCCCACGAAGAGCAGCAAGATCACAAAGCCCCCACTCATGTTGTGTTCACTGGAGGAACACAGACACCAAAGGAGTAAAACATGCAAATAAATGTAGGAAGCGGCAAGTGCTATCCAGAAAAACGCCTGGCCAAGGGAAGCTGGAGGCTAAGGCTTTGACTGCAGGGGCTCAGGCCTGTAGCTATCTGGGGAGGTAGTGCCAGGAAACAGGGACAGTGCGGGTGATGGGGCCGAAAGACATCGCGGCGGGCTGTGCCGGTGCTTGGTGGGCTTAGAAGTCTCACGCTCACCTTCCCAGCTCTGGGAGAATGGGGCAGGAAGTATGGGGGCCTAAGCTGACACACAGGTTCCTACCAGGGCTGCTTGGGCATTCTTGAAATCCCTCTCTCTGTGATCGGGCTGACCCTTGTTCTCTCCCACTTCCGGTTCAGACAAGGCCCTCCCCGCAGACATGACACACTCACTGTCACAGCCAGAGCAGACCACACAGTTTATCTCTGCTTGGTGTGGTGGCCTCGCTGCAGGGCGCTGGGACCCTCAGAGTACCTGTCCTTGAGCAATTTGCCTAAAACTTCCTGTGCCTCTAAGGCGGCACAAGAAGCTAAGAGACCTAAACAGCCGAACGCGCTAGTTTAGTAACCCTTATAATTTATCTAGTCATAGCCCCGTCTAGCTGGAGAAAGCCCAGGTCTCAGGGAGGCCAGACACTTGTTCAAGGTCACATTGCCCACACTCCTCCCAGAGAACCCAGAACCGTCCTGTCCCGTCAGGCATCTGGAGCACCTTCCTCCCCCGAAATCCCTCCTTGGACAACAGCTTCCCGGACCTCACCCGGATCGTGTCCACCAGGCTCTGCACCTTGGCCGGGTCCAGCACAGACGGCAGAGGTCGAATGAGCACGCTCAGCGGCACGTTGTGCACCGCGGCAATGCAGCTCGAGTGGATGCTGCCTCCCTGCGCACCGCCGCTCGTCCCGGGCCCCTCGGGCGCCCCGCGACCCGCGCCCACCCCGCCTAGCGCTCCGCCCGCACGCAGCCCCATCGCGCTGCTGTCGATGTCGCCGCTGCCGCCGCTTCCTTGACTTTTCCCCACTGGGCCGTACCATTCCGTGCGGCCGCCGGGGGCGCACGCCGCGCACGTCTGTCGGCCGCCGTGGTGCTGCCGGGCCGCGGTATCCGCTGGGGGGCGCCCCGGCGAGCGGCTCTCCTCCGGCGCTCCGGGAGTGGACGCGCCCGCCGCTGACTCAGGGTGAGTGGGCAGGTCGCGGGGCGGGAGGGGCCGCGCAGCGCCGGGCGCTGTGACTCAGGGCCGCGGGGCCAGCGCGGGCGGGGGCGGGGGCGGGGGCGGGGCGGCCAGGCCTGCGAGCCAGGATGAGTTGGCGAAACCCGCTGTGCTGACGGAGCCGTCAGAGCCCTGGAATCCGGGCTCAGGAAGAACAGGGTCGACAGCTGTAACTAGCGACCTGGTGCGGACTGCGCAGGCTTCTCTAAATAGCCCTGTGAGGCAGGCAGGATTATTAGTCCCATTTTATGGACGAGGAGACTAAGGGACAGAGAAGTTTACGCGACCTACCCAATATCATGGAGCTGGGAAGTGGCTGAGCCTGGATTCCAATCCAGTCTCGCTCTGAAATGTGCTCTGAACCCCTCTCCCCGCAGTCAGTACCCCTGTCCTGTGTGGGACTGCCCGGGAAAAGCAGAGTTGTTCCTGAAGCACGTGCCCACGGCAGTGTGCTGAAGGTGAGGGTCAGGCTCTCTCAGCGCAGAGTTCCGGGGCCATGGACCACCACAGCTAGGCAGGAAGGGGACAGTTCCGAGTCTTGTTTGGGTTTTCCTCCCTCTCCTTACCGGGTCAGCCTGGGATAACAGAGGTGGCTGTGGTGGGGTGGTGGGTTCAAGGCCGGGGCTCCTTCTGGTCCCCATCTGTGAGATGAGGTGACTGCCCGTGTCTCAGAGTGTCCTCATGCACTGAGGGACACATAAACCTCCAATCTGCAGATCTTCCGGTCTTGTGGCAAAGGCTACATACATGTTGGGATGTTAATGGCACTGGGAATTCGACCTTGGCCTTTCTGCAGTTCCCAGACATCATCCCTTTGAGCACCTAGATTACATTTTGTCTCCCCAAGAGGGCAGAGCCCACACCTCAGTCCTGGGATTAGAGTTAGAGAATTATATGAAGAGGGGTGCTGTTCCTTCCAGAGCCACTTTAGTGGTTACATGATGAGAGGCAGGTGGGACCACAGCTCTGGAGTGGGAGAGTGCACTGTGCCCTGTCATGAAGCTGTGCCCACTGAGGACTTAGCCCTGATGTCAAACTCTATTATGTAAGGTAGCCTGGTCCAGCTCACTCTGATGATTGGAGGTGGTATATCTGAGCAGCAGAACACATGCCATGGAAGACCCAGGTACTGCCCATCTTTTGCTGCTGTCATCCTCAGGCTTGCTCCTCACAGTGCCAGTGTGGCTGCTGTAGCCTCAACCATTGCACCACTGTATAACCACATTCAGAAGAAGTTGGAACATCCCTTTATGCTTCTTCTTCCTCTTTTCTTTTTTTTAAAGAGTAAAGAAACCTTTCCTTAGTTGCCTCCAACCCTTACCCTGCCAGTAGGAATTATGTCACATCCATGGCTAAACCAAACCATGGCAGGAGTAGATCTGCCACGGTTGACTTAGCTTGATTGGTGCTCCCCTTGGGACTCAGGAGGCTTTTCCTCCCTGTGGTGCATGTGCCTGAGCTCTGAACAGAACTGAGGAGGTTGCAGCAGCCTACTTCTCCTGTCCAAGCCTCCCTCTCCCACTCAGGACTGTGTGGTTGCTGTGTCACCCTGTCCCTGCTAGGCCTGGCCACTTGGCAGTCCCATTGTTTTGGTCCATCTGTTTCCAAGGCACTGAGACCCAGATGAAAGCCTCTGGCTGGGAGGAATGAGCTGCCTCCCTTGGGCCTCTTGTCTTCATACACCTGGAGCCAGGATCTTCCTGACAGAGCTTTCCTCTTGGCTTGGGCTCTCCAAAGCTGGCTCTGAAGCAGGAACTTGATACAGCTACTTGGATGTTTTAATGTTTTACCTGTTAACTGCTGTAAATGAAATCACTCCAGAATGAGCGGCTTCAAAGCCTCTCTACTATGCTTGCAGGCTCTGTGGGTCAGTAAAGCAGAAGGCAGTGTGGGTGCTGGTCTCTTCTCTCTAAGGTCTGGGCTGTCAGCTTGGAGGTAACTTGCTGGCTGGGGCTGAAATCATCTGCAGGAGTCTTCCCACAGCAGGGTGCTCCTGCCTGTTGCCTGGAGCCTCACTTCAGGCCAGCAGCCAAGATAGTTGTACAGAGCCCCTCCCTAGGCAGGGGTTCCTTGTAGCGTGGCCACTGGCATCTAAGAGCTGGTGACCTGAGAGGACCTAGTGGGAGCTTCCTGGTCTCTTCTCAGCCAGGATTGGAGGTCATACAGCATCTTTTCTGCAACATTCTGTTTTTGGGAGCCATCAGCCCTCCAAGGCACAAAGCAAAGGGACATATAGTAGGTGCCATCTCCTAACAGGAACAGGAAGGGTAGCAAGGTTCTGAGCAGGTTGGGTGGAAGATGTTGTTGTGACCATCTTTGGAAGACACATCTAGTGCAGGAGTTGAGCCCAGGAAGTGCTGGGGAGGGGAGGGATGTCTCCAAGGTCTGAGGATGAGATTAACTTGCTGGGCAGCTTGGGCCCATTCCTGTGGGGCTCTCTGGAGAACCACTGTGCTTCCCCATTTGTTCCTCTAATGGCAGAGCCTGGGTGTTTATTCACTGATTCCTGCCTGTCTCTGGTTGAGAGGACCTGGGGGTGAGTCTCTGGCATCTGAGCTGCCCTGCGCTCAAGCTGACCACACATCTGTGGACCCAGCTGTGTGCATACCGTCTGCTCATAGTGACCAGGGGGTGTTAGAGCAAGACACCAATGCATTCCTTTTCATTCCAAACCAGTGAGGTCCATGTTTGTTGTGTGCACCCAAGGGCTCTGGCTTGCTGCTGTCCCATGTCCTGTCTGCTCCTCACTCAGCAGCTTGGCCTAGAGGTGGTCTACACCTTTTCTGTTTACTTTCAGCAGAGAATCTCTACATGAGGAATTCAGGCTGCAGGCGCCTGGCCCAAGTGTTGGGGAAGATAAGAGAGTTCGGTGCCTCTAATCTTACATTGTTCCCCTCAGTCAGGCTGATCTGTTTCTTCAGCTTGGCTCACAGGCTTCTGACATGCTACTTCATTCTCTTGTCGCTGGGAAGCTGGGTAGTGAATGCAGTGAGGAACTGGCCCTCACTTCTATGTCCTTGGTTCTTTGTGTCTTTGAGGCAAGACTTTAGTGAAGACACATAGGCCAAGTAGAAGTATAGGAAGAGTTATTGTGAAGTAGATTCAGTTCACCTTCAAGTGAGAAGGTAGGTGGTGCTCTGAAGGCATCTGCACCAAGTGCGAGTTTGGACACCTTTTCATGTATACAGAAGCAACTCCTGGGTTCAAGGAACTGTGCTAACTATGATGCTTGTCAGTATTTCACTTAGGACTCACTTAGTCCTCTTTAGATGGTCAGCGTTTCCTTGGGGGTGTTCATCACATAGAAATTTACACAAAATAAATTCTTAATCTGAATCAGGTCCCAGCCTAAGGCAGGAGGATCTTTAAAGAACACTTCCTTCCCTGATTCCAGCGGGGTGTACCCGTGGCAGCTAGGAATGCTGTGGGCCTTGTCTGGAGCTATACTGCCAGATGGCCTGGAGTGTGTGCTATAGATGTCACTGTGCCCTGAGGGGTCGCTTTGGGCCTAGTACCTAAGAAATGATTATAATTGTATCACACACCAGCATCTTTGTTTCTTTCCTTATCTGGTAAGGTGAGTTACTTTGGACCCTGTGGCCCTTTGTCCCTCAGGCCCACTCATGTCTAACCACCTGCCTCATGGCCTCTGTCTTCCTGTTTTCCCCTCTATTTCTTCTCACTCCCCTCTATGGGCCTCTAAACTTCTGTTTTTAATTCATTCAGAAAGTTTGTCTCTTGGTTTTGCATCTTCACTGCCTGCTGCACCATCATCTCCTTGGGTCTCGAGGCAGCTTTTCTCTTCCGCTGCTTCCCTCAGAGCACAGGATGACTGCCGTCGCCAACTAGGACAGCCTCCTCCTTGGCTCACATCTGGGAAAAGAAATGTGATGATGTTAAATTCTTTCTCCACTCAGTTGGATTGGGCTGGCTTGAGAGTCATAATGAGATGTGGGATGATGGCCATTCTCCTGGGACATGCCATGTGCTCAGTAGTGTAGCGTCGATGCTGGAGCTGTCCCTCACTGCGATGACTCTTGATTGGCACAGAGTGGCCTGACCAGTTCTCCAGTGGTCTGTCTCTTCTGAACCACCTGGACATGGGCTGAGTGACGGTAAACACCTGAGCAGCTGTGATAAGGGCAGGAGGCAGCAGAGACCTGGTTGTGGGTGTCTATCCTCTGGGCCCCTTAGGTTCTGCCTCAGTTGTGCAGTTCGGCTTGTGTGAGCTTAGAGTCTCGGGTTCAGTCAGCTCCCGGCTGAGCTCCCTGTGCCTCTTTTCAAATGTCCCTGTGGGAGCCCTTCCCATATTCTAGCTCAGGCCAGAGGTGCTGGCACATTCACCCCGGGACAGGAACTGGTCATCATAGGAACTTGTCTTTTTTGTCAGGACAATTTGGAGAGCTGTGCTAGACCATTTGGAGCATTCTGGAGCCTTGTCAGAGACTGCAGTAGCCAGCACATTGTCACAGCAGTGGCTACTCTAATGTACCCCTGTTTCATTCTTCCTACACCCTCACATGTGCTCCCCGGGGACACTCCCTCAACACCCATACCCAAGTCTCAGACTTTGCTCAGACAAAGGGAAATGGGAGGCTGAGTCATCTCTTGTTATGGTTTGGATCTAAAATGTTGCTTGAAAGTCTCTTGTACCCATAGATGGGCTTTCAGAAGATGTCAGGTCATGAGGGCACTGATCTCATCAGGGCATCAAGCCATTGATGTATTTGTGGCTGAATGGGCACTCTAGGGTAGGGGCTCTGCTGGAGGAAGTCAGTCACAGGGATATGCCTTTGGGGGTGTCCTGTCTCTTGCTCTTTTCTCTCTCACTGGCGTGTTCTCACCATCTCTGTTCCTGGCTGCCTGTGTGAATAGCTTTCTTCCACCATGCCCTTCTACCATGGTTTCTCTGCCTTGGAGCCAGTGGACCGCTGACTGAGTCCCTAAAGCCATTAGCAAAATAAAGCTTTCTTCTTTAAGCTCTGCATGTCAAGTATTTGATTTAGGAATGGGAAGCTGACTGATACAGCTATACCTGTACACCTCACCTATGTTTAAATTACATACACGTGAGTGTGTGATGTTGGACCAGCTACATGTTTGTGGCATGGTTTCCTATTCTGTGAAATGGGCATAATACCATCACTTGATTTGTAGGGCTGTTGAGAGAATTGAGAGAGGTGATGTTATAAGGTAACAGGTAAAGTCTTAGGACAGAGCAGTACCTTGTAAGTGCTCTATAATTATTTGCTGCCTGATTACACTGTAAGTTAGTAATGGAGCTAGAAGGTCTCTCCACATCTGCTCTTCTGGATGCAGTTTGATGTATTAATCCAGACTCCTCTTTGCCAGTGTCAGAAAGCCCGAGTGAGTCAGCCTAGTGAAAATGAGGATGCTCAGCTGCTCCCCTAATGTGTGAGCTTAAAGGAAAAGTGGATTTAGAGAATTTTTTTTTCCTGTGGTCTTCAATCAGTAGAGAGATTATATCTACTTGACAGGAGCGTGACTGTCAGCAAGGATGATGTTTGGCTCCCTGGAAAAGAGAGCTGACAGGAGAGGCCTGATGCACCTCCAGGGCCCAGGAAGTCCAGGGCTGCTTTGTGGCTACTAGGCACTGGCCTTTTCTGGCTTTCTGCTTCATCATTTTAAAGCAGGGTTTTTATTTGCTAGGTTACTTCCTGGCTGAAACCAGCTGCTGAAATGCCAGCCGTCATGTCCAAGCCTGGAAGGAGGTAGAAACATGGAAAAATGGAAAGGATTGGGCCTTTTCCTTTTTTTTTTTTTTTGATGTTGTCTCAGAAGTTCTATATAACCCCTCCCCTTTGTCTGTCATTAACTAGAACTTGGTCACGTGGCCATTTAGCTGCAGGGAAGCTAAGATACCAAGTCTTCCGTTCACAGTGACAAAATGCTCAGCTGAAATTAGAGTTCTCTTACAAAGAGAGGAGGCAGTCGATATTGATGAGTGGCTGGGGGTGGTTACAAGCCTTATGATACACTAAGAGAAAAAGAAAATGTTTTCCAAGCTCTATTCATATACTCACATCTGAATAAGTCAGTTCTGAATGTGGAAGACAAAAGGGTTTTTTAATTTTTATTTTTTTCCCAGTATTGTGGATAGAATGGAGGATCTTTGCACTGAATTGTATCCTCAACCCTTTTTAATTTGTTTCTATATTTTGACATAAGGTGTCACTAAGTTGCTAAATTACCTGAGCTGAGCTCAGATTTTTTTTTTTTTTGAGACAGTTTCGCTTTGTAGTTTAGATTGGCCCTGAGCTCACTATGTAAACCAGGCAAGCCTCAAACTGAGCAATCCTCCTGTCTCTGCCTCCTGAGTGCTGGGATCACAGGCATCAGCCACCACTCCCGGCATTATTGTATGTGGTACTGTTTGCTGGTGGGCATGAGTCACCACACCCGGTATTATTGTATGTGGGTACTGGGATTCAACCAGGGACCTTGTGTTTACTAGGCAGGTGCCAGAACCACTGAGCTAAATTTCCAGCCCTGAGCTCAGACTTTTGACCTTTACTGTTTGGGCTTCCTAGAGTTTTGAGAATACAGGTGTGTGCTACCATGCCCAGGTGAGAGTTCTTTTTAAAGCATAATCTGTCATTGTTGATTGTAATTTAAATGTATAGAGTTCATTAAAAATATAAGGTCGCCTGCTATTTGCTAGGCACTATTCTAGACCTGGGGGATTTAATTTTATTAGTGAATGTTTGCAATACATAATGATTACATCAATAGGGCGGGGAGTTGGTACATGTAAATAATGTATCTTCATTTCTTTTGTCCCTTACTCCTCCCATCCCTCTCTGCTCTTTCTGACTTTTGGTCCCCAGGGGGTTTAATGATGTGCAAACAGACACTATCAGTTTTGATATAGCCAGTGGTCTGGGGTCTGTGAGTCCCAGTCTTACTCTTGCTGAGCTTATTTCTCTTTCTGATATAGAAAGAAGAGGGGTCAGAAAAGCAATGCAAAGTTTGGGTGAGTGCAAAGCCAAAACTTTATTGCAGATATTGTAAGAAGCAATACAAATGCACTCTTGGGGAGGAGGGGAACCTTAGAACTGAGACACTGCTGAATCTGGTGCTATGATCCTGTTTTAGGGGTAAGGACCCTGTGTCCACACCCTCTGTAGGTCACTATTTGGTTATCAGATTTACTACTGGGACTAAGTTTGGTAGGCTAGTAGGGGAATTTTAAGGGGAGAAATAACCTACTTAAAGAAGGGTTGATGTGGGACAGTTAGTTACAAAACCTCAGTGTTAACTCAGTGTAACTTCACAAGCTGGTCTCAAAACCACAGGCTGTCAGCTCAGCTGCTTGCTGAGACGGAAAGGCTGTTTCATTTCTTCCTCTTCCTCTTCCTCCTTTTCTTCTTCCTCCTTCTTATTTTTTTCAGTACCAGAGACTGAATTCAAGATCTTCTACTTGCCAGGCAGACACTGTACCACTAAACTAAATCCCCAGACCTCCTTTCTGCTTCTTAAAGGGAGCCAGTTCCCTAATTAAGTCCTATCAGTAATCTGAACTGTCCCTACATCTCTGCTTCAGGAAACTTACCTTCCAATGAGGGAGACAGATAAGGCACCGAGGAAGAGTCTTCATCTATTTGAATTTCCATCACAGAGTGTGAGATTATAAGAAGCACAACTTGATTTCTCACTGATCAGGAGACTGGAAAGTGCAAGGGCAAGGTGTCTTTGTATCCCTCACCTACAAAAATCCTAAGTATCAGGGCCAGAGATTTGGCTCAGTGGTTCCAGCACCTGCCTCGCAAGCGCAATGGTCCTGAGTTCGATCCCCAGTAACCACATACAATGCTGGGCGGGGAGACTCATGCCCACCAGCCATCAATACCACATACCACAGTGCCGGGGCGTGGTGGCTCATGCCTGTCATCCCAGCACTCGGGAGGCAGAGACAGGAGGATTGCTGAGTTCGAGGCTTGCCTGGGCTACATAGTGAGCTAAGGGCCAGCCTGAACTACAAAGCGAGACCCTGTCTCAAAGAAAAAAAAAATCCCAAGTATCAATGTGATAGTGGTAGAGGTGGGCATTTGGGTTGTGATTCCATCATGGAGGCAGATTCCTTCTAAATGGGATTAATGCTCTTATAAAAAGAGACCCTCAGGGTCAGAGATTTAGCTCAGTGGTTCCAGTACCTGCCTAGCAAGTGCAAGGTCCCTGGTTCGATCCCCGGTAACCACACACAACAATACCGGGTGTGGTGGCCACACCCACTGGCAATCAGTACTATATACCACAAATGCCGGGTGGGCTCAGTGGCTCAAGCCTCTAATCCCAGCAATCAGGAGGCAGAGGTAAGATGAGTTTGAGGCTACACAGTGAGCTCAGGGCCAGTTTGAACTGCAAAGCAAGACCCTGTCTCAAAAAAAAAAAAAAAAAAAAAAAGAGCTTTATAACTGAGCCTTCCTTCTACCATGTGAAGACACAGTGAGATGACAGCTGTATGTGAACCAGGCAATGATCCCTTTCCCTATGCTAAGAATTTGCTGCCCTTTGAGTCAAACACTTTTCAGCTTCCAGGAGTGTGAGCAATACATTTCTGCTACTTAAAACCTCAAAAAGACCAAAACAGATAAAGGCACTGAACAGTGTAGGGGTGTTGTTGCTGTGACACTACTGAAATGCAAATATGTTTTTGGAATAGGGTAACAAGTAGAGGTTAGAAATGTTTTGAGGTGCAGGCTATGAATGGTCCAACCCCAAGGGCATCATGAGTGGGTAATGGAAAAGTAGGTAATGATGACTTTGATTCAGATGAGGAAGAAAATAGTAATGTAAATAAAAATTTGACTGTTAAAGTGCTACAAAATGGTCATGTGTATATGAATGATCCAATGTTAAAGCTAGGTCAAAAAGTGTTAGGAGGGGCCTGAGATTAAGCTCAGTGGTGCCAATACCTGCCTGGCAAGTGCAAGGTTCAAGTTTGATACCCAGTTACACACACACACACACTATTATTAGGTTCTTAGCAGGGTGAAATCTGTAAGATAGACATTCTATATGCATCAACAGTAATACTCAGAAATATATTTGTCATGATACCTAACTATCTGAACTATAGTACTTTGTCATTCTAATCATCAGAATCTAAAGCATTTATGGAAAGGAACATGTGTTGAGACTTTTAGAACAGTAATAACAATGGAGATTTAGTTTTCTTCAAAATTACCTGTTTTGAGGATAAAAAGACTCACTGAGAAAAGAAATTCAACAATTTGGCTGCTATTTGTCATTTTTGGGAAGCTTTGTTTTGAACTGTCTCACAGTTTATACACTGTCCAAGTACATGACAGTTGACAAACAACTTGGATCATATTGTGGTTGTTGAAGCTTTCAGCAATATATATAAGAACCAGATCCTGAGGAGCAACTTTCCCAGGCTGCTTCCATTCTGGAATATGGTGCTGTGCTTTCTTCTCAAAGCAAAATCTTTTACTTTTTTTTTTTTTTTTTTTTAGACAGGGTCTCGCCTTATAGTTCAGGCTGGCTCTGAGCTCACTATGCAGCCCAGGCAAGCCTTGAACTCAGCAATTCTCCTGCCTCTGCCTTCCGAGTGCTGGGATGACAGGTGTGAGCCACCACGCCAGGCCAAAATCTTTTACTTTTGCAATTTTGAGGCTTCAAAGGGTGGAGTCCTGCTGCTTCTTGCGATGCCCTCAGCAACCCCCCCCTTTTTTCTATTCTCTTGTTCCTTCTCAGCAATAAAGATCTCTTCACTCTATCTTTGTAGTGGATAGCTTTACTGAAGTTTCTTTTCTGGCCAAACTCAAAACATTTTAAGTCATTCTGCGGGGCTTTTTGTTTTTTTGAGACAACTCACTTTGTAGTTCAGGCTGGCCCTGAACTTGCTATGTAGCCCAGGCAAGCCTCAAACTCAGCAATCCTCCTGCCTCTGCCTCCTGAGTGCTGGAATTACAGGCATGAGCCACCACACTTGGGATTGTGGTGTGTGGTACTGATTGCTGGTGAGTGTGAGTCATCACACCCAGTGTTGTTGTATGTGGTTCCCAGGAATCAAACTCAGGACCTTGCGCTTGCCAGGCAGGCACCAGAACCACTGAGCTAAATCTCTGGCCCTGGGCTCTTTATTCTTGATTCTCAACATAAATGCGGCTAAAATCTCCCAGCAGTAGCTTCCCACTGGTTCAACATTAGACTGCCTTGAAATTTCTTCCCCAAGATTAGTCTGAAGCCTTTAATCTCAGTCTCAGGCAAAGTCTCTGGACATGATAAAAATGTGGACAAACTTTCTGTCAAGCCATAACACATACAGTCTGGAGTTCAACAGCCAATGCAGTCCTTCCTAGCAAAACTCTCCAAAACCTGGTCTTTACTCATATAATTTCTATCAACATTCTGGTTTTCTGAGCTCTGTCCAGAATCCCTCACATCAATTATAGCCTAATGAACTCCAGGTAATACTTTTTCAGCTGGCATCTGTACTCCCTTCCCTTCCTAACTCATCTGCTTCCCACAAGGCAATTCTAAAAGCTCTTGAGGCACATGGCCAGGTAATGTCACAGCAATGACCAAATTCTGTCTTTGTTACTTATCTCTTAATGAGGCAAAATACCTGCCACTCAAATTTAAAAGCAGAAAGGTTTATTTGGCTTATAATTCATAGAGGTTTCATACTATAGTTGCCTGTCTCCAAGACAGAGTGGCACATGGTAGAGGGGCAGTGCAGAGGGAAAAAACAGTTCATTGCAGCCAAAGAGAGCAAAAGCAATGAGGGACTACCACAGTTCTTTCTGATCCTTATATTTTTATATTGTACCAAAGCTACCCACCTTCAGGTGGGTTGCACTTACACCCTTAATCCTAGTGCTCTCAATCCTAGCTTTGCACCATGAATCAGTTTCAGTATCACACACTCTAGGTTCAGCTACTTCTGAAAAGGCTCCATCTATGACCTCATTAGGGACATCTTTAGAGGGACATCTAAACCCAAGCCATAACATTACTGTCTTAGTTACTTTTCTCATTGCTGAGACAACCCTCTACACAAATGAAGCCAGAAATGGTTATATTTTACAACAAAATGAAAGGCAGAGTAGATGCTGTTGACGAGTTGTGCAGCTACTTATGAGGTCACTCAAAGTGTTGGCCAATGGTTGTGTTTAACTTGATCCTGACCATGTCAGGCACAAAAAGTATCATAGTTTATAAGGCAAATAACAAGCACAAAATTTCATAGAGAAATTTTTGTAGAGGATTGGGACTGAAATTGATAAATGATCAATTACAAAAGAGGGAGAACAATATATCTTCCCAAATAATTCAAAAGAATTCTAGAGCAGACTGGTAAACAGACAAGTGAAACATCACGAGATCCTCATAAGGAAACAGGAAGACCACTAAGATGTCAAGTCCTACCAAAGAAGATAGGAAAACAAAACCCATATGCTGCTAGTGTGGTACGTGTGTATAGAAATACAATTCTCGGGCCGGAGGGTTAGCTCAGTGGTTCCAGCGCCTTCTTTGCAAGTGCAGGGTCCTGAGTTTGATCCCCGGTAACCACATACAATGCTGGGCGTGGAGACACATGCCCACCAGCAAGCAATACCACATATCACAGTGCCGGGCGTGGTGGCTCACGCCTGTAATCCCAGCACTCGGGAGGCAGAGACAGGAGGATTGCTGAGTTCCAGGCTTGCCTGGGCTACATAGCGAGCTCAGAGACAGCCTGAACTACAAAGCAAGACCCTGTCTCAAAAAACAAAACAAAACAAAACAAAAAGAAATACTATTCTCATGTTTGGTGACTGCCTTAAGTATGATAATTGAAGTAAAGATTTTTTTTTTTTGCTTTTTTTTTTTTTTGAGACAGTGTCTCGCTTTGTAGTTCAGGCTGGCCCTGAGCTCACTATGGTGCCCAGGCGCGCCACCACGAACTCAGCAATCCTCCTGTCTCTGCCTCCCGAGTGCTGGGATTACAGGCGTGAGCCACCACGTCCGGCACTGTGGTATGCGGTGTTGATTGTTGGTGGGCGTGTCTCCACGCCCAGCATTATATGTGGTTACTGGGGATCAAACTCAGGACCTTGCGCTTGTGAGGCAGGCGCCGGAACCACTGAGCTAACCCTCCCCCGATTTTTTTTTTTTTTGAGACAGTGTCTCACTTTGTAGTTCAGGCTGGCCCTGAGCTCACTATGTAGCCCAGGCAAG